>CAXIVR010000010.1:52036666-52251666 GCA_964035755.1 Teleogryllus oceanicus | reverse complement strand
TTGATGTTTCAAATCTGTAGCCATGTCATCAATTCTTCTTGCGATTGTGGTACGTGACAAGCAAACAGTGTTGAGTGTGCTTACCACATCAGGACACAAAATGTTAGTAACGTCAATGAGGCACTGTTTAATAAATTCTCCTTCCCGAAATGGTTTTGAAGCCTTTGCTACGTTCACTGCTACGGCGTAACTGGCTCTTAGAGCTGCATCACTGTCTTCGTTTGCTTTATTTCGCTGAAAAAGATATGAAATGACTGTCAGCTAGCTAAAATTATTATTCACACAACGATTCTCATGCACACTATTGGCAACGTAAAGAACAATGACACAGGAAAAAAATTAAAAAATAAATATATTTTACGTGTTATTTAAAATTTAATTTTAAAATAATTTATAAATAAATAATTTTTTGATATTAATTTAATTTAAAATGTATACAGGCATCAGAAATTGCAAGAAGAATAAAGCTTACTTACTTTTAGTGCTTCACGAAGTTCTTCTATCAAATTCTCTCGGTCATTGCCTGACGTGTTGTGGTATTCCTCATGGGTATTGTAGTGTCGTCGTACAGCTGTTACTTTTTTCTCCGACACTATCTTCTGACATACGAGACACGTTGCTGCTCCATTTCTCTCCGTGAATAAAAATTCGTGCTCCCAGTTAGCATTGAACCGACGATTCGCAACTACTCGATTTCGTTCGGGACCTGCCATGATTTGCACACCCTCAGTTCAACCTTGCGACTGACTATTTATGAATGAAAAATCTTAAGAGTAGAAAAGTGAAGGGACAGCTCGGGTAGTGACGGGAAGTCGGGGATTATGCCAACTTTCCTGGTTCTCGTGGGGCGCCGTGGGGCGTGGGGCGCGGGCTTGCCAGCGTCCCACGAAGGGGCTGAAATGGGGCGCTTGTGCACCTCTGACGTAAGGGACCGACGGATCGAAAGGAATCTGTACAAAAATCCTGAACGGGATGGGACAGATCTCAAATCGGAAGATCTTAAAGGCATGGCCCCGCCAAGAAACAGAATAGACGTCATGGCACGGCCCCATTTGATGAAACTGAACTACGTGACCGACGCAGTCGCTACGCTCTGCATAGCGCCCTCGTAGGCGTCGATTTCGCCGTCGCCTCCGTCTTCCCTTCCCGTCCGCTTCTGCCTCCGAGACGAACGCCAACCCTGCACGAAAGAATCCCTTTCTTGGCTGAACCAGGTAACACCATCATATAGACAGTATTGCTCCTTATTTTACAAATGTTTACTCTTCCGACATACAAGTGAGGTTATGTTCACCCATGTATTCATAGCCTTTGTTTTAAGAGTTGTGTTGAGTTATCTGGCATTTCATAACATAAGGGAGAAGATGTAACGAAATAATCTAATTGTTAGGGTGGTAGCAGTTACCAGAATTGAGAACACGTTCATATTAGTAGAACAAAATCCCAATATTCTTTACTAACAATATAATACTAATATCCATATTAAAATAAAGATTATCCGCATAGTCAATGCTTCAAATACGCAAATGTTATTTTAATTTACATGTTCAAAAACACTTTATCAGAACTCTGAAGTGGATGATAGTACATCAGACACGAAATATATTTTTTAAACCAACACGGATAAAGATTTACTTTTCTATTCACGCATAAAAATATTTCATAATAATATCTTCGGGATGTACACATAAATATGAAGTTGAATTAATAAGCGGATAATGATTAACAACACAATTATGTAGATATAGCTAATTACACAAGTAGGTAATGACACATTACTCGTTTATTTAGCAAATATATATCTGTAAAATATAATGTGTGTAATTATTAAATACATTTTTTTTCAAAGCTGAGTACGAAATTTTATCTCGCTGAGAGATAGCAACTACCTAATGTGAACGGCCTGCACACCAACTGCCAGCTACAGAAATTTCTTAATCACATACTCACAAAAACTCAAATAGTGTGCCAACTAATTTTAATCAAAAAATGTTCTAAGATAGCAGGAATTTTCTAAAGAATTATTTAGCTTTTTCTATTAACACAGGCATTATTTTTCGATCTTTAAATTTTTATTATTATTCTTGGATGAAATTAAGAGAACACATTTACATCCAGAGATCATTACAGTGGGTAAACACAAGAATCCCTTTCTCAGTTTTCAAGGAGACAATAATCAATAACGCTTTTTCATTACAGTTTATAAATGATATGCTTCAACATCACCTACCATTGCGTTTTCATTGTCATGCTCTTCTATCGTTTATGATTAGCGACAGAAAATTTGGTTTTCACGATGCAGAATGGAGAAACTAAGGCAATCCAATATTTTTTATACAGTGACGTGTTTGAACTAATAGTTTTTAACATTAACATTTTACGCAACATTTTATTAAAGTGGATTTCTGTCTAATTTTTAACTTCAATCTAACAAATACACCTCAAGTAGCAGAAGTTCATTTCATTTACATACATAAATTTATTTGAACTGCAATTGGGTATGACCCGGTGGCAGTTAAATAACAATCATTACAATAATAATAATAATAATAATAATAATAATAATAATAATAATAATGAAGTACAGTACAAGCCGAGGATGCATTAATCTTATTTATTGAAATGCAGGGAAAAAGATGATTAACAATCATAAAAACTAACCAGACATTCTCTATTTCTTCGGGCCATATCGCTACAAAATAAGTCAAGATTTCTTGTAATAGTTCCCGTCAACTCGTATGACATTGAATAGTACTATTTCAACATGGTGTCATACCCTCGACAAGGTCTCGCGCAACATTTCTCAACTGTTCTTTCGTAAGAATCTCTCGTTGACATTAAATTACCTCGCTGAGCAGGTCAACACAATAGTATCCGTGACGTAATAGACCTCAGTGGTGAAGAAAGATGCAAATAAAATCGCAGGTAAATAAACACCAAGAACGACTACATTTCGAATTTACTTCCCACATCAGGGCCATGTGAGTGCACTTCACAATAATTGTTGCTTTAACATTCTGCGAAATGTAAGAACTTAACAGTGCTTCAGCCATTGAACTCCAGATTTGATGGAGCTGATCAGAACATTGTAATAGTTTAAGTATCATAAAAATTGTTTCTCGTGCTATTGGAAATGAAGATAATTGCGTTTTGCTAAAAAATAAGAGAAATATTATAGTTGATTAGCTTATATACCAGATTATAGTTCTGAAGTCAGTTCTTAATTTCATGATGACAGCAATTTTAAACAATATTTTAAAAACGCAAAACTTTCCGGAAGCAACACAAAGGAACTCTAACAATTCCGTCTTTTTGGAATCATTCTACAAAATGTATCACACGTTCAACGATACATATGAAGATCCACTCGGGCTACAAAGCGCCCTGAGATCGTGTAAAAACGCACAGAACGAGATCATATTCGAAATCCCACGCATCACACGGTCTCTCGTATCAGCACCGTCATGCTATCCCGAGGGGATTTCAACGTTCGGATATTCGCGAGACAGCCGGATCATGTACATCGTGGCGACAGTTACCGGGAACGTTGGCAGGTGCGCCAGTACGAGTTGTTTCCACCAATCCGACGCCGAGTACTGCGGTTTGGAGGCTGGTGGAAGCGACATCTTGTGTGCATCCCAGTACCCTCGCGTCGACATGATGGAGCGCGTTGACTACCTGTACCCACACGCCCAAGACAATCTGTGCGCGATGGTGCCCACTGCGGGTTTTGTCCACCGGAGCGCGCTGGAGTCGTTCACCGTGCCCATCTGGTGCTGCGTGCTGGCGTGTTTGGTGGCGTTCTCCGCGTCGCTTAAGGTATATCCCATTTTTAAAAAAAAGATATTCTGCCATGGCTTCGTTTGGAGCTTCTACTTAACCGATTGCATTTATTTTTTCTTTAAATGAAATATTGTAATCCCCTAAACGTATTATTAGTTATTGTGTTTGTTCATTTACGGTGTAAAGTAATTAAATAATTCTTGAATAGTACGCTTATCAGTGGACAATTATTTTCTACCAAAGACTGTTTCAATATCGATAGATATGAGTATATCGATAGATGTACCTCCTCGCCGAATGATGCGTATACAGTTTACAATTCGTCTAGGTCGTGTTTCAGGAGCAATATTTGCATTTTGGTGGTGACTGTGTTTGCATAAATTAGTTTTCGTGGTCTATTTTGTAGAGAAATTCAGACACCGGGTTGTATTCAATTTTACTGAAGTAGTGAAGTAATTTCGTTTAATGTTGGGTCTTAAACTATGAAATGTTTGTATTGTTCTGCTGTGTACATCCTGTGTGAGAGAAATTCTGCAAACCAGATTACATTGTGTTGCTTAAATGGAAAAATAAGTTTGTCTTCTAGCTACATGTCAGAAGAAATGAATCAGTTGTTTATAGCAGATGATGGGACATCAAAAAACTTCAAAATAATATCCATAATTATAATTATAGTCTGTCTTCTGTGTCATTCGGTGCTCATGTTACATTGCCAGCTGATCATGGACCATATGTGTTCAATTGTGTAAGTGTTAATATAAAACAATTGATTTTGTTTCTAAACATTCTGACCATAAAGTGAATATTTGCAGACATGAAAAAATTAGTATTAAATAGAAGAAGTGTTTTTTCTTTTTCCTATTTAAGAATTTGCTTTGTGAAAATTAGGCTAGGCACAGTATTTTACATTTATCTTATATGTCACCGTCAAATTTAGACGGGTTCTCACTAGTAAAGTGTTGTTTTATAATGTTTTTAATTTTCCTAGCCACACTATTGTTGAGGGAGGAAAGGTATTGGAATCGCCTCAAGAATACTATCTTGAATATTGGATCGTAAAATCCGTTTTTAAGATTCCTTTGAGCTATACCTTTGCAATCACGCTAACATCAAGGTCTATTAGTGCTGTTTCAAAGATGTTTAAGATTGATGCACACACGCATCTATGTACCCCAAAATCGGGATGTCTATATCTGTACATACACTTATGTATGCATGTGTTGGCACAGAGGCGACCAAAATTAATTCAAGTTTTGCACCGTACTTGTAATTCAATCATTTATAACAATTCCTTGGTGTTAATGAACACCAAAGAGCTAACAGCAAAAGGTATACATTTTAAACGTCCCGCGTTGGATTTATGACATTTCTTCTGTAAAAATCGCGGGCGAGCTTTAACAGAGAAAAGCAATACTTTTTCGTACGAACATCATTGAAAAAACAAACTGCTTTCAGAGACGCTCGCGAGATTGCGCCAGCTACTGGGAACCAGCGAGAGAAATAATTTCGCATTGTTAACAATTTCTTAGAATCAGATGCAATTCCAAATAAGACTCCACGAAAGTCAATTGTTTGAGAATCTTCAGCCGAGCAGTTTCGGATCGCCTCGTCAGTAAAAAATCTAAGCAATTTACATCTTAGCTGCATTGAAAAATTAGATTTTGACGATTGGTAGCGTAGTGCAGACTCCGTGAACAGGGTGTTTTGAGTCGGACCTTGTCTGACATTCTATTAAGACAGAATTACGACAGAAAACGATCTTCTTTTCGCTTAGACGAGGTAACACTGACAACTTCTTCAATACTGAATTTTTTTTACGCTTAGGTAAGCTAATATTTCTTAAATAATTGACTTTTAGAATTTTCTCTTCTGGCAAAAGAGGAAAGGTGGCAGGAGTCATGAATAGAGAAATATACATTAATAAAAATAGTATATTTCCGATTTTCATTACAACTCGTAAGTTTTGAAAACATATCAAAAATGTTTACCAACATCTTCTGCACTTATAATATTGAAGTAAAAAATATATTTCTCAATGCATGAATTTATCCTTTAATTTTATATCATTAAATGATGTAAAGCCCTTTCTGTAATAAAATGAGAGTAGTTCAGAAATAAATGGTGACAGTAAAGTGAGTTCACAACAGTTTCATATCATCTTTGGATCTGTGTATCATGGATCTCTTTGTCATTAATCTATGTTTTCTTTTATTTCACATTTTCATTACTACTTCTGGCGACAAAGAGGGCATAACTGCAAAGCATGGCTTCATAAAAATCGATATATACAAAAATCACCATTAAAAAATGTATACGATGTTTCCATTATTATGAGAGTATAATTTATCTTAAATTTTTAATGATAACTTCAACAATTCTATTTAATAAATTAAAATACATTTCTATTGTTTCATTTTAAAAAACCTATGTATGCCTGTAACAAGTATCTTACTCTAGCTTTTGGATCAATGAGCCCCATCTTGATCAAATTTTGTCCAGTTTACCTTCATCCATACAGCAAATGCTGAGAAGACCTTGTTTTGCTTCTGGATATAAATGTAGCTTCACTATGCACACGTTTGGTTGAGCTCTCCTTTTTCTCTTTGTGGCAGGAGTAGAGTTGGAGATATGGGTTACAATTTTCTTCTCAGTATTTAAACAGTGATGCTACAGAATGGCACATACTTTCCCCTAGTAATGTTTTCTAATTTCCTTGGTCTCTTGTCAGCTGCCATCTATCGTCGCCGAATGTACATTTCTTTTTTACATTTTCTCAACTTTTCGCTTTCCTAAAAGTAGAAACGATATATAACTTCAAGGATATTAAAGAAGACAAAAACCTCGTTCTAAATACAAACTTTTCATGGAAAAATTTGTAGTCGTTTTTAAGAAAATGGCGATTAAGCACTACTGTAAACAGGAAATTAAAAGCTCTTTTGCAAAGAAATCCATCTAGAACAAATGGAATTTTCGTAATTTTTGGAAAAACAAAAGGATAGAGTATTACGGAGTTTATACTAACTCTGCCAAAATGTAAAGGAAAAAATTGCAGCTGTTTTTGAGAAAATGTTATTTTTGTTATTTTTTAAAATTGCTAATATTGCACGCTCTATTGCACGAAAACTACTACAATTTTCACAAAAAATTATATGACCCATATAGAAGAACTATTTACGGACAAAAAATTACATTTGAAGGAGAAACTTCGATCTTCAATTCTATAATTGTAGGACGACGCCGTAAACTTAAAACTGTTGCAATTTTCGAAAATTCAGAGTAAAGCGTAAGAATCGGACCTATGCCACCTTTATAAGTGTATTTTACTCTTATCTTATAAGAAATGTAAAGAAAAAATTTGGAGCCGTTTTTTAAAAATTTTGAAAATGTCCGGGGGTCTACATGTTAAGTATCCCCAACTTTTAAAGAAGTTCAAATCAAAATTTCAAAGCTTCAACTAAACCTAGATGGATAAGGGCTTCTTCAATTTGGATAAGATCGTACGTGTGATTCACAAGCTTGTAATGCACACAAACGAACTGACGTATGGACGGACGTTTTGAAAAAATATTTTCTCGATATCAGGGGACCCCAAAACGTGTATTTCCGCTGAAATCTCGAAATCGATTTTCCGCATCATTACATACCTTCCTTTATACTTACTCCGTTATACGTATGTATACGAGGAAGTAAAAATGAAATCTGTAGTTCGTTTACCGATGTAAATATGATTTCTACGGAGCGAAATTTTTTTCTTCAAATGTTTGTAACCTCTTTTGTGAGTACTTTTATTCATTATTCGACTCTTTATGGTTGAACGGTGTGTGTGTGTGTGTGTGTGTGTGTGTGTGTGTGTGTGTGTGTGTGTGTGGAGAGATTCTGGTGTTCATGAAAACGTGCGCGTATGATACATGTCCCCCCCATACGTTATTTTGAGATTTTTTCACCGTTTTGTTTTGACCGCAAATAACGCAACGCAGCTGAGCTGGAGGATGAGCCTGGCCGACGCCGCCTTCGACACATTCACCACTTTCCTGGTGGGCTGCTTCAACCTGCGGCGCCGCCTCATCATGGTGTGGCTCAGCCTCTTCAGCCTGGTGATGCTCACCACCTTCTCGGGCAGCTTCACGAGCCACCTGACCGTGCCCAAGCGCGGCGCCGAAATCGACACGCTGCACGAGTTGTACGCGGCGGCCGACGAGATACTCGCGCTGCAAGGTACGAACACGCGCGCGCGCACGCAAGCACACACACGTACACACACACGCGCACGCGCTCACGCACGCACCAATGATTGGATGGTTGGTTGGTTAGTGATTTCGGGCGCGTCAATAGCTTTGGTCATTAGCCCCAAAAGAGTAGTGTATGTTTTTTCCTCGGGAGATGGTGATTTTCCCTCGCTGGATGGCGAGATCCGGCGCCGACCTACCGTCGGGATTCCCCCTAACCAGGACTCTCCCATCAGCTGGGCACCGCCCCAGCTGGGACAAGCTCTAAGCTCCCAACCGGTCTCCCAGAATATGTGGTAGTGTAGTGCATGTTAGTGAAGTGTGTGTAACGGGAGAGGATAGGACAAGGAAGGGGAAGGAAAGACCGCGCGCGGTCCGTGGCCCGTTTGTTAGGATACTGCTCCGGCATTCGCCTGGCACACCACAAAAACGTCAGAGCCAAAGACCTGAAACATGTTTCATCCAATTATTTCGACGCGCTGAATCCGAATCTGAAGCCAGAATTGCGTTATCACCCTTCAGTTTTTTTAATCGCAAAATAACACCGTGAAGTTTACAATCTACAATTTCACGGTGTTTTTTAGCGATTAATCTATTAGGTGGTGGCCCAATTCTAGCTTCAGATTCGGTTTCAGTGCGTCGAAATACACAGAGAAACGAGTTCCAATTCTTTCGGTCTGACAAGCTTTTTGTGTGCCTGTTTAACTGATGTTTCGGGGCACGACTCCTGCTGTAGGTATTAGTACTGTAAGTGTAGTGCATGTGTTGGACCGGGAGGTGGCGATGTTACTCTCCCGCTGGACGGTGCAATCCCGCGCGGACCTACATGTCGGCTTGAGGGGGTTTTCTCTTCCTGTGGGACACTGTTCCAGCCGGAGAAAGCTGTACATTCGCAATTGGTCTCCCGCCATGTGTGCTACTATAGTGCATGTGTGAGAAAGTCAAAGATAAGAGAGAAATGGGAAATGGCAGCATAAGGAAGAGGACGAAAAGATTGCGCGTGGTCCGTGGACCGTTTGTTAGGATACTGCTCCGGCATTCTCGTGATTTTGATTGAAGAAACCTCGGAAAACTATCGATCAGAGCAACCGGCCGCTAGAGATCTTCTTCAGTCACTTGCCGAATTTCACCTTGGTATATACCTAGTGTCGTAAATCCAGCATCGTTGCATCGTTGCGACTCGCACCCTAGGACCTTCCAGTCAGAGCAGCAGCAGAGACAGGGGCAATGCTGATTCTCAGGGACCTCAGCTGGTCACTGTACTGTTGACTTTCATTATTCATAAATTGGAATCCTATTTTTTGTTCGCGTGATCGGTAATTGAATTGAAGGGCTTGGAGCGGAAACATGTTGCCACACGAGCCACAGAAAAATGTTAATATCTCGATTTTGGTGGATTGTGCTTCATCTAGTTACTGCGCCTCCCTCTCTATTATCATAAACAAGACATATAGAGAATAAATGTTACAAACTTCTACTGTTTGCAATGGAGTCGAAAATATTTATTTTTGCCAACGAACAAATATAATACAACGGACTTCTCCAAGTTACATTTGAATATGATAGTTACACAATTATACGAACAGGTGATCTCCAGTTCTCGTTTCCACGCAGTTTCCTAGATTTCTTGTATTAGTCGATTGCCTGTAAACGGGGTGGTCTGACATATCCTGTCCAATAAGTCATGAGTAAATTGTAATAAAATATTTATTTAAGTTACCAAAGTATAAATAATTGTCCTTAAAAATAGGAAAGTTCCTTATTGGATAAGTCTTATGGATAATTACAGCCGTTGGACTACTTACATATACTGTAACAAGTAATTTCTCTTTCGTAGGGTTGGGTGCGATGTTCGCGAGGAATCTACCACCCGAAGACATTGTCTTCAAACTCTCCACGAAGTTCAACGAAGAGTCAAGCAACCAGTCGCACTTGTTGATCGATCTCCTCGACCTGTGGGACGAAGAGGCGAGGACCATCTTCCTTCTTCACTCGGAGGAAGTCATCGACGAGCTGATACGCTTCAAGCTATTCATAATGAACAGCGATCACATGTTTTCGCGCTACCGGCGCATGCGCGAATGCGCGCTGTCGCCTGCCTACACGGCCTTCGCGGTGCGCAAGGGCTGGGCGCACACGCGCTGCGTCGACGCCCTCGTGCAACGCCTCCTGGAGACCGGCGTCGTGGCCAAGGTCAAGAGGGACGAGTGGAAGGCGTTTCCGTTTCTCTTCAGATTCAAAGGGCAACAGCTGTCTGCGGTGGACGCCTTTGGCATACGACACCTCTACGAGGCGTTTGCTCTGTTGGCCCTTGGGTTGACGGCGGCCGCTGTGGCGTTTCTGATGGAAAGATTCTGGGCATACTGGCGACGTGCGGAATAGGGAAGCGACATTGATGTCTTTTTTTCAACATTTTGATATTTATATATAAACATCGACATTTTTCGCTTCGACTTTTCTTCTGCTCAATCTGTGAAAATAATTAAAGAATAAATTTGGAACCGTATTCGAGAAAATGTTTTTTATATAAATAGCATTAATTTTATGCAGAAATTACGCGAAGAGGGCTATTTTATCAAAAAATTGTACATGATATTTTTAAAAATACGGAGGTTTCGCCGTCAACCTATTTTGCGGTATTAAAAACTTGGATTCTGACAACACAGCATGTTAGAGGGAGTAACGTACGACGTACAGGAACAAGAATTATCCACTTGTTTGGTATTGGGGACGCACATTACCAATTTTTGTGCTAAAAAAATCTTAACTTTTCACTGCATCATTACGATTCTTTCTTCATACTATGTGCGCCGTATGCGAGAAAGTGAAAATCTCGAGACAAGCTCGGTAATAACTCCGTCATGAAGGTTTTCGAGGACATTAAAAAATACATCGAGAATGAAAATATCGCATTTTACTAAATCACATTGACATTGCGTCTTGATAAGCGATTAAACTACGATATAATATGCTAGAAAATATTCTAAATAGAGTTTAAACTATGTGTTTCAAGTTCTCGTTTATCTACAACCTACTTAACACCTATAATTGACATAGCTAATAATGACGTTAAGCTAGTTTTTGTTAGATATTATTTTTAATGTAAAGTAATACGTAATTTTGTTCTAAATCTATCACAAATATCGACGGGTAAATCTAATTGGCAGTATCAATATTTAGAACTGTGTAATTTAGAGAAGAAAGAAAAAAGTTACTGAAAGTCAGGTCGCTGAAGGAATTCCTAACTACAATTTTCTACTACTTTTGAGTAATCTATCCTGCAGACAACGGACGTGCAGGATTTCTCTAAATAGTCCACTTTTGTGTATTTGGTTGACAAATGCTACGCTTGGGGGTTTGTGATTGTTTCTAGAGGTGTTTCATATTTTCATTTCCCTTATAGTAAAAAAAGAATAAATATGTTCATCTTCGGTTCTCATATTCATAATAAAAACATCTTTATACGTCACAAATATTATTTGAAAGCAAGAAGTAATGTGGCACTAGTAACTAGAGTGGAACATCATTGCACCGCCGTTAATGTAAATTCATATGAAAGATTTGTGAACTAAATGTGTTTGTTTATTGAAAAAGCACTTGCGCAACAAATGTAATTACTTGGTTATTTTAATTCAATGAATTGAGCCAATTTTTAAAAACATATTTTAAATGGGATTCTAGTAACCTAAATTTATCGGTTTCAAATAATAAGAGCTATAAAAAATCAGGTAAAGTTCCTCTGTTTCAATAAACATTTTGAGAACTTGCAATCAATACTTACTTTGATTGCCAATGAATCAAATTTGGATTCTTAGTTCAAGTAAATCTAAATTGTTAGATATGGAAACTGAAAAATTCATCAATGTTTTTCTTTATCAAACGATTACATATATTTTTTTTCTTTCAAATACATTTTGTTTTTAACTTCACATATCAAAAACTTTGCATATCAACAATACTACGTTGTACATATGTTACATGTACATCTACATGTTAAATGTTCGTAGGTTACATGCACATTTCACCTATGTAAATAAAACTTGTGTGAGTCATGTAGGATCAATAGTTATTACGATTATGAGAACAATAACAATGTATATAGTAACTGAATATGTAGCAAATAAAGATATGAAAAAGATATGAGTGTTTCTTTCACTACTGCCCATGATTTTTGCCCTTGATAATTACACGAAGTCACGTAACTCAAAAGTGTAACCACAGAAGAGTGAAATTATTAAGTTCTCTTCTTAAATGAGTTTAATTGCAACACTTAAATGTGAAACAGGTGTATGTAAATAAAGAATATGTCTTCGTTGTTTTAGACCGGGTTCAATCTCACATGAAAATAAGAGCTGACTAATCAATTTTAATTTTCGCCTAAGAATCAAACCATGGCAGTTTCAATGGCAAAGTAATTTAAATTCACAATTTAATAGAAATAGTATATGTATTAAGTTATGCCATACGTAACAATCTATACAAGCAAAAGTGAATACAATGAAATGTAACCGACATCGATACCAAAATAGTGTATGAATAGATATGACATTTTTACAGGCTCTTCTTCTTTTTCAGGACTGTCGCAGTGTCCTTGCACTGTTTGGTAAAGAACACAAATGCGGAAATAGTACATAATGAAACGATGATGTAATGATGGGTCTTAATACACGAATGTAACATTACGATACGAGCGAGTATCGTAAACTTCACACGAGTGTATTAATCCCCTTTACTTCGAGTTTCATACGGTACTTTTTCTACGACTTATGCTAACTTTTATAAGTTATAGTTTTACATTCAATCGTTTCGTAGCAGTTGTCATTGCAGGATTCAGCCAAGGCCACCTAGCGGACAACTCGCTACCCTTGCCTCAGATGGTTTTTGGTGTTTCAGTCAGCATGCGAGAGAGTACAAAAGTTGCAGTAATAATTCCGACACACCATTTTCGCTTTTTCTCTTATTTCTGGAGATGTCAACATCACTTCTGATTCGCTAGACATTTTAAACTAAAAAATTGGCCGGCTTTTAAAGGTAACCACACGGCAGCCACATATAACACAAAATCACTTGCGTTTTTTTTTTTATTTGTTGCGTCTACACCTTGACGCAACGCGTCTCCAAGCCCCTTAAGGAACGTTGAGTGCTTTGCACTGGGGAGTAATCCTCCATTCATGTGCTTTTTATTCTGGAGTAATCCTCCGTTACTGTGTAATAATTACTATACTTGTCAAGTCCCATCACGTCGCAGTCAGTCAGTGCCTTTTATCCCTTCGGTCAGGGGCTCGACGCCGTTAGATCCCGGGGTTCCTGGCCGGTCACCCAACCACGAACCCGCGAGTCTCGAATTCGCTTAACCTTCGTGACTTCACGGAGCATAGTAAACGAATTCGGCTAGCGCCGCCGGCGTTCAGATCTTAACGTCAGTCAAAATAACTATCATTGCGCGAGTCAAATAGGATTAAAGTAAAATTACGATCCAATTTACTTTAAATAATATTCCACGTAAAATGACTAATAATAAAAGAAATTAAAACTGAAAAGCATAATACAATATTAAATGCAATTTTAATATACACATTCCAAGAAAACATTTTCTAGAAAGATTCTCAATGATTGATTAAATGTAAATACTTGGTTTGTAAACTTGTCTGTGATTGGTCAAGAACCTGTATCATAATGAAATCTGTATCGTAATGAGTATCATTATGCAATTGATTGCAACTATCAAATGACAGAATTATACAATGGAAGTAGAAAAATTAATTTAAATATGTTCGTAGATCCACCAGGAGAATTAATTTTCGCCCGCAGCGAAGAGCAGGTTGGTTCCTAATATATTCCGCCAGAGGCCACTAGCGATGCAAGAGAACTGGTACCTCATATATTCACTAGAGGACAGAAGCTGTGCATAGCCAGTAGTAATAAATTAAAAATGTTAATGTAATAGAAATGCACTGTAAAATAAAATGAAAGAAAAAATAATCTTAAACACGATGTTTTCTATGAAATTGATCGTTTTCCTCTTTCACAAGGATTGAATATGAAGAAAGCCTGGGCAATGCCGGGTATCATAATATCGTTATGTTTTGTAAGAACATAAAATAAGTGGTCGTATATTAACACAATTAATATTAACACAATTAATGTTGATCACTTTATTCTTTTCTGATATTTTTTTAAACTTTTGAACAGAAGTTGCTGATCTGAAGGTTGGTTTCAGTCTTCAGCTTCCTTATTTGCGTATTGAAAATGAAATGCAATCTCTTAATTCTGTTCTGATGATTTACTCTGATATGCATTCTGGGTTCTCTCCCTAATGAAGATGTTGAATGATGCGTTTCATTTATGAATATACATGAAGAAAGGGTTATTTGGGCAACTATCATCTTTTTTATCTATCGACTTTTTGAATATCGATGGTTCGGTCAATCTTTTCTAGTTCAATTTGGTTATGTATTAGGACGGCAACGATAAATTGTAATATAAAACGTGTTTCCTTAGGTCTTGCTTATAAACCATCTCAGGAAATATTACCTACAATGCATATTAATATTATTATATAAGAAGTTTTATTATCTGCAATCTGTATCACAATCGGTAATTGTGTTGAAGTACAATGCTGATATCTTTATAAGTAGTTTACATGAAGTGTATCGAGAAATCTTTTTGTCTTCATTTATTTTCATTCTTTTGATTTTAACGTTGTCAATGATACACCGTCCTAATGGTTCAAGCAAAATTTACAAGTGCTACGTATCGACGCCGTCATGATCATTGTAGATATGGTAAAACTTAGATAGCAATCCGTGCAAAAGAATGAATATGAAGAACACGATTTGAAGCCCCTTTCACAGCTACCGAAACAACACGGATCTGGCTATTTAATAAATAAACATCCTTTCAAAGGCTGTCATCCATGTACTTTTATTCATAATATTCACCGATTTGTATTATATAGAAATGTGGGGATGTTTTAGTGCATTTTGAGTTAAATAAATAAAATAAAGATGACCGTACGTAACCCCGCGAAATTTTGATGTTTTGGAGCTTTCAATATCACTGAAAAGGGGAACAACCTAAATGAGGAATCTTCTTGATTAAAATGATCGAAACGCACCAAAACATCACAACATATTTCATTGATTTGGTGTGTGTACATACATCTTTAGTTCTTTATTTTTAATTAAGTTATTATTTATGCACTTATGCATTTGTTTGTTTATTTATTTATTTATGACAGATCTCAAAATATTATCAACAATCTGAATAGTTCAACACAACTTATTAATGTAATATTTTCATCATTGGCCTGGGGTTTACCCTCCCGCCTCGTTCGTAATAGTTCTGATTCCCCTTGTAGTACATCGATACAAAAGAATCGCGCGTGGGGGAGTCGACTGCGTCTCCACACGTGCGTTTGGTCGATAGGCGGCGGCGGCGGCGGAGAGGGAGGCGTCGGTGGCACTTGAACAGTGCAAGCCGTGTTGCTGACTACTCGCGCGCCATGGTGGTGCTGGAGGAAGAGCTAAACGCTGAGTAAGTGATCTCATGCCACGCTTCGCCTTCGTCTATTGTACTACAGGGCGCCTGGAAAGTCTCTCTGCACTCAGGCGAATCAGAGACTCCTATTAACAATCGCATTTGTGTTGAAAGCAACCATATCACTAGGAAAGAATGGACGGGAACAACACTTACAGCATCTATTATGATCGTGGTGAGTTCGCAATGTACAGTTTCAAGCTGCAGCTCGAGCTGCCAACATAATTTCTGTTGCAAGCACTCTTACCAACAAGATGCTACTGCGGAGAGACTTTCCTGGCGCTATATATATATATATATATATATATATATATATATATATATATATATATATATATATATATATACACATACATACATACATACATATACTGTTGCAGCACTAGCTTACAAACGAACAGTTATTCACAGAGTAAAGAAATCCAATTCATATAAATCGTTCTTCGTCTCCTATTCTACATGTTTTTCAACGCTGCATGCCTTGCTAAAGGTTTTGAAGCACGTATTGCTTCTTCTGTACTGCTTCTTGTATGAACTCAAAACCTGTGTACCTTCACGCTTTCAAAAACTTGTTTCTGTCGATCGAAAAGTATTTCAAGAATGCTCAGTTAGGCCCGCTCCATAAAAACTCATCGTCTTTTCTTAATATTTTAAAGGTACTATTTGAATCTCTTTTTATATTACTAATGTATTAAAATGCTTTCGCTCCTTTTACATTCTGTGGTTCGTTTTAATTCTAGATATTTTAAGTTTTTCTATGATAAATATATGTAGTCCAGGCTTGTGAAAAAAATCTCCAAAATGAGCAAATTATAAACGTCATATTTATTCATCGCGATGGCTTGCTCAATAAAATCATTTAATTTTCTAGTGTATTTTTAGTCATTCAATTACTGGACAGCTGGTTTGCAAAACAAAACCAGTGTTTGTTCACCATTATTTCCAGAACCGCATGATCCCTATTACACTCGTTTCAGATTTCCTTATCACTCGTGCGTTATTTTCAAGCATTCAGGAATTATGAACATTCTCAGCTAATTTATCCATTATTAAATGTAAACAATATGTGTCAATGCGTCTTACCTATTGCAACGTGAATATTTTAACTCAGGAGGTAAAATGTCACCTACTTATGTTTTTGTCATCTTTGTGTACTTATTTTATAACCTTCATTAACGCTTATACAAGTCCTTTGCATTCCACTAATTATGTGGCCTAGTCTTACGCGATCAACTGCCTTGTTACGACCCATGAAGCACATAATGCGCAGGACATTGTATTTAATAGCCTCACCAATTACATTCTGAATCACGAACCTAGCGTCCTTAGATCAATGTGCACGAAACATTCGGTGTTCCTAATTATCATAAGGTGCTAGAAGCCTATTAGAAATTACTGTTCAGAATAGGTTGTTTTGCAATGAAATTTGTGACATCCTTGCACTTTTAGAAATGATTACGCTAGACTTCCATTCATTTTCAGACTATACATTTAACAGTATGTAATCGATAAAATTCAGTTCTCTTTGTACTTTAATTATGCGATTAATTGTATTTAGAACAGTGCACTTCTACTGTTGTAACTTATCAGCATCTGATAGAACATTAGAAGAAGTTATTTCCTGTTTCGAGACCTCCAACGCACTGGCACAAGGAACAGCTAAAACAGCATTCTGTAAATTCTTCGGCTGCAATGTTTGTTGCAGTTGCAAAACTTTATCTTTTTTGTAAGTCTCCTGTTTTCGTCAATATTGTCCTTCCCTCCCTCTGTTCACTGAGCACTTTTTTATTGCTTTCTTTCATTACTTCTTTTACTCTATCTCCTCCTTTTCCATCTGTGTCTTCTTTATCTTTCACTACCCGATTATCCACTCCAATTTCTCTCCATACGAATTTGACATTTCTGTCTTGATCTCTACCTGCTCCTCTCCCTCCACAGTGGAAACCCAGTTTCTGCAATGAATGGATTGTAATGTACGATAAAAAGCGAATGTTGGGAGATTGAAGCTAATTTTCCATAAGAAATAATCTCGATCAAATTAATCAAGTCCAGATATTCAAATAAATTAACAATATATTAGAAATTACATCTCTTCTATCAGAACACTGGCACACGCATTTTTCTTTAGTCTCCTTGTGACTTTGTTGCGTTCGACAATTAAGTATAAGTAAATTATTATAGAATGTTAATGGATAAACAAACGAAGACCATGCTCACTGAACGAGAAGCAAAAATATATTTACGAACGCATGGGATACTTCGTTTGGATACACGATTCCGGCAAATAAATGATCGAGCGACGCGGACAAGCGGGCGAATTTCGTAAGGTTCATTTTAAAAATTACCAAAGACGAGCGTCTCTCGGACTGGGACAAACTTACGACAAAATTGTAATCAAAAATTTAAACTACGCTCGAGCGGGCGAGAAGCTCAGTCATCTCCTTGGATGTAACACACTACACTTACGGGAGTAATAACTACATTACTTGTCGCGCCTGGAATCGATACTCACTGTTTTAATTTTACGAAGACTTTCTTCCGTTTGGTGAGAGTGAGAGTCTGCACGGGCGAGGGACGTTTTATTCATGTCTAATATTCGCATAAATTGTCGAAAAACAAAGCAGCCTTCGCCCACACCAATGGTTTCTTTAGATACTCAGGAACACTGGAAAAAACACAAAACAATGCAACGGTTTCGATTTTAACTGAAAAATGCATTCATTTGATTTTGTTCATCCACAAATTCTCATACCTTAAAGGACTATACTGTCATTCTTGGTGCACCACTGCATTACGGCACAGGTGACAACATGCGCACACAGGAAGAGAGCAGCGTCAGTATTCAGTACCGTTTCAGAACAGGTAAGTTTTGCTGCTTCAGAACTACCATTTCTCACACGCAAGACAGCAGCTGTATCCTCACGTCAAAAGCACTTCCCTTTCTTCTCTCCTACTTCGGCATCGGTACCTGTGTTTCTGTATGCGTATGTGTATGTATATGTATATGTATATGGGGGAGGGCTCTGTACGCGTGCATACATGAGAAGGCCCTGCACCCCCCGCGTGCGTCTGTTCTTCTATGGATTGCCTACGCGTGTAAGAGCGCCGAGGGCGTGAAGGAGTGGGGGGGGCGGGGGCACAATCAACGCTTGGAATCTCTCTCCGTGTTTCTCCAAAGGCGTCCTTTCACCTGTTTCTATACGAGTGAGTGTGGAAGAAAGGGAATGGTCCACCATCAACTGTTATTCTCCCTTCCTCCCCCATGAGGTGTGTGTGTGTAACAGCATGATGGCCCTCTTCCGCTTGCATCTGCTCTGCGCAAGTACAAGAGCATGTTTGAGTGTAGAGAGCGTGAAGGAACAAGGCGTGCATCAGTGTCTGGAATTCCTCCCTCACGCTCCACCAAAGGGTTTAATTGATCTGGGTCTGCGTGCGGGAGTGTTTAAGCCTGGGAGTGGAGAACCATCACATATTATACCACTTCCCCTTCCTCCCACAACGTGTGAACGTGCGTGTGTGAGTACGCGCATGGCCCCTTCTATATCACTCGCCCCCTCCGCATGCGTCTGCCCTTCTATGGACGTGCGTGTGTGTGTGTCTGGAGGGAGTGAAGGAGCGACGCGTGCATCAGCGCCTGAAATCCCTCTCCCTTGCTCCTCCAAAGACGACCCATTCATCCCTTACTATGTGCGGGAATGTGTGAACATGGGAGGGGGAGACATCATTACATGTTAATCCCCGTGAATGTGCGTGTGAGAGGAAGAGCGTCAAGAATTCCTCCAACTGTTTCTCAGTGTAAAATCAAGCAAGTGTGCGTCGAGGGTGTGAAGGAGAGAGGCTTGCATTAGCGCCAGGAAACCCTTTCTTCTGCTCGTATCACGGTGTCCATTGATCGTTGGGTACAGGTACGAGCGAGTAGTCGACCATTTGTCCCTCCCCTGACGAGTTCTGTGTGTGTAGGCGCGGGACGTGCCCGATGCGCGGGCCGACGCCGTCGGCGCGGCCGCTGGTGCTGCCGCGCAGCGTGCACCAGCGCCTCAAGGCCGAGGTGGCGGCGGGCGGCACGCGCTCCCCCGAGGAGGCCCAGGAGGCGCAGCGCCAGGCCGACCACCTGGAGCGCCTGCGCCGCGACGCGCACGCCCTCGCGCAGCAGATGAGCCAGCACCTCCCGCAGCAGGTACCTCTCCTCCCTCCCTCCCACACCCGCTGCACGCGCAGCAGATGACCCCTCTCTCCATACACTGCACACGCCCATGCGCAGCAGATGTGCCAGCACCCCCTCTATCCATCCACTGCTCACGTCCTAGATCAGCAGAAGGGACTGAAGTGTCCGAAACGTTGATCTAGTGGATAGACACAACTCTAGATAGCACTTCTAATGACAAGATCCTCCTTTGGGCTCCAATGTTCCGTTACAAAGAGTTTCCTCGTGAAGCTACCTAAGGCGGAGATATACAGACCATTAACACTGGGGAAAGGCTAATAATATTACCTCCCGCAAGCCATTTAGATCAGTTTTTCTTATTGTAGTTTTAATGTTGGTCAAAGTAATTTTCCTCATAGGTGAGAACTAAAAAATAAAATTTATTTTAGACAGCAAAATAAATATTTAATTTCGTATTAAAATTAGAAAATACTAGGCCTTTCCTCACCTATTGAGTTCTAATGAGCGGAGATAAGAGAGGACGAGTGGCGCTGATGGTGTGTGAGGGTAAATAGGAGTAATGGTGAGCGGTGACGATTAATGACGAACCGACGTTCGTGAAGGTGAGCGAAAGTGACAGGTGCTGAGGTGTGTGGGGTGGGACGAGGGGGGGAATGATGGGGATTTTTCTGGCGGGGGGGAGGGTGGGTGGGGATGGGGGGGTGGGTAATGGGTGCGCGTTGGTGAGGGTGCCCGAAGATAGGTGCGCGTTGGTGAGGGTGCGCGTTGGCGAGGTGCGCGTTGGCGTTGGCGAGGGTGCGGTTGGCGAGGGTGCGCGTTGGCGAGGGTGCGCGTTGGCGAGGGTGCGCGTTGGCGAGGGTGCGCGTTGGCGAGGGTGCGAGTTGGCGAGGGTGCGAGTTGGCGAGGGTGCGCGTTGGCGAGGGTGCGCGTTGGCGAGGTGCGCGTTGGCGAGGGTGCGCGTTGGCGAGGGTGCGCGTTGGCGAGGTGCGCGTTGGCGTGGGTGCGCGTTGGCGATGGGTGCGCGTTGGCGATGGGTGCGCGTTGGCGAGGGTGCGCGTTGGCGAGGGTGCGCGTTGGCGAGGTGCGCGTTGGCGAGGGTGCGCGTTGGCGAGGTGCGCGTTGGCGATGGGTGCGCGTTGGCGATGGGTGCGCGTTGGCGATGGGTGCGCGTTGGCGATGGGTGCGCGTTGGCGAGGGTGCGCGTTGGCGAGGGTGCGCGTTGGCGATGTGCGCGGTTGGCGAGGGTGCGCGTTGGCGAGGGTGCGCGTTGGCGCTGGACGCTCGTGGGTGATGGGCGCGGGTGGGTGTTGGATGTGCGTTTGTGACGGGTGCGCAGGAGCACGTGCGGCTGGCGGCGAAGGGCGCGATGCGCGCGCAGGCGGCCAAGGCGCGGCTGCGGCGTGCGCGCGCCGGGGGCCGGCGGGCGCCGAGGTACGGACTCTCACCAATACTGGTTCAGCCCAGATATATTATTGCAGACATGATGAGAGGTAATCAGAGCACAATACATATAGTTCAAATAATATATTTAACGTAGTATTTTAAAGTAGACTAGATTCAAGGTCATTTTCTACATATTGAATGTTACGAAGATTTCCAATTATTTTAATATTATTAAATACATGACGAGATATTTGAGGTTAATGAAAATTACCTGTCTTGATTACATGCAAGAATGTTCCAAATGTTATTTGTCTGAGTAATTTGCTTTCATGATTTAGCTTATTTTATAATGTTTAGACATTTGTGCTAAATGTGAGTCAAGCTCAAGGTATTTTTAAGTTAATCCGAAGAAAAAAATTATTTTTCTTTTACAAACAAAAAACGCAATTTTTTTAATTGACGGATCGGAAGTGAAATTTGTATCCCACACTGCCCTATTATTTCATACGGTCGTCAGAATTGTAGTGCTCTCGCTGTTTGCAAATTACGCGAGTTACCCTCCTCGTCTGCAAATTTACATCGATTCGTGTCTGGGAACTTCCTATGAAGTACCGGTGACTTACAGTCTGTTGCGAAATAGAAAATTACAAAAAAAAGTATGCGAATTTATGTTTACAATGTCAAATTTGTAAAGGAATTTTTCTTTGCTAATACGAGAAAGAAGCAGTTTCTTTCGCCTGAAATTGCTACTCCTATATATGGCAATAAATGGTGTGATTGAGGCTGATTTTAGTCTCTCTTACGCCACATCATATCGTCAACCACAACACCTCCCCTCTACGAGTGCTGCCGGCTGTTCTGTAACGCCGTGTCAATGGCTGTGATGCCGATGTTTCGACCATCCTGTCGTGGTATTCCTCAGGGCTGGTCTTTGAAGGAAAACCAAGGTAAGACAAGGTCGAAACGTCGGCATCACAAGGACAGCCAAGATCACTCTCAAGACTGTGGCCTCGGAAGCTTACCGGCTTCACCTATCCTCTTCCAGCACAACGCCTTCCCACCTCACTGCTCATTCTCTCGCTACAACTGGTCCATTCCCTTCGCCTGGGAATGACCATGTGTGTGTGTGTGTGTGCGCAGACGCTGCGCGAGCGGCGCGCGCAGGTGGCATTCGACGCGCAGCTGCGGGAGGCCGCAGGAGCGCCGTGGCACGGCGCATCGAGGGCGACTGGGCGCGCCAGGACGAGGTGCAGCGCCAGAAGCAGGAGGTGGCCACGCAGCGGCGCTGCGCCTACAGGGACGCGCTCTTCAAGCAGTGAGTCCCCCGCCCCACCGACGCACCTTCAAGACGACGGTGGCCTCTGCCGGGAACGTCCTCGGGTTACACACCCACGACACTTGCTGCATAGCTAGGGCGGATTAAGCCGCTGTCTGGAGGAGAATTCCATCGGCCGGCTGCTCTGATAGGTAGTTTTCCATGGTTTGTCCGATCAACACCAGGCGAATACCGGAGCAGTACCCTAACAAACGGGTCACGGACACCGTGCGACCGTTCCTACCTCTTCCTTGCCCGGTACTCACCCCTTACACTACCATCCACTACACTACAGCATATTCCGAGAGACCGGACGGGAGCTTAGAGCTCACCCCGGCTGGGGCGGTGCCCAGCAGGTGGGATATAGTTAGGGAAAACTCCGTTTGCCGACGGTTGGTCGGTGCCGGATCTCGCCATCCAGTGGGGGAAGATCACCGCCACCTCCCGATGAAACTACACGCACTGAACTTAGGGGACTAATGACCTCATAAGTTTACGTGCCCGGAACCACTAACAACCAACCACAATTAGAGCGGGACAGCTCTGTATTGTGCTCGGTGCAAACTCAAATGAAGTTGCGGGTCTGGGAACATGGATGTGAGATTGATTGATTAGCGATTCCGAGCGCGTCAACTGCGAAAGTCATTACTCCCGTGAGGTTACTATTTTTATCCCAGGTGGCAGTGATCTTCCCCGATGGATGGCGAGATCCGGCGCCGACCTACTCATCTGCTTGCAGTATTATCCCCCAAACATATCAGCCCCAACCTAGACAAACTCTACGCGACCGACTAGTCTCTCCCAAATGTGTTGTACTGCAGTGCTTGTAAGTGTGTGTAAAAGTAGGACATAGACAGAGGAAGAAACGATCGTGCGCGCGGTCCGTGGCTCGTTTGTTGGGGTATTTGCTCTGGCATTCGGAAAACTACTGATAAGAGTAGCTAGTCGCTAGAATTCTCCTCCAGAAAGCAATTGAATTCGACCCAGCTATGTAGCCTTTGTCGAAAACCATGGCACTGTCGGGTGCGGAATCCTAGTACCTCCCCGTCTGAGCCACTGCAGTGACATCAATCGAGGTCTTAGCCCTCCTACATCGGTGTGTGCAAAGTGGCTTGTATGTGAATGGGCGGTTTGGTTTTTGTAAATGCGTTGGCGGGAGTGATGTGATATTTGTGTCGTGGGATTTGTGCGTGATATTGTATGTGTATGGGGGTGTGAGTGTGTGTGAGGTATGTGTGCGGCGTGTAGGAGTGTATGGTGGTATTCAGTGAGGAAACTTGCTCGTGTGAGTGAGATGTGTGCTTGTTTTTGTTGTGAGGGGGAAGGGGGCTGTTTTTGGCGTTTGTGAGTGTGGCGGCGTTAGTCTGTATATGTCTACCGCGCGCTTATCACGCACTTGTCCTTTATCAGGAGGAATTAACCCCAAAGTGGGCTCCGAGGCGCTAGCTTCTATCCTCATCCTCCACAGACGCACAAGTACGTCTTTGGACTGGTATCTGAGTCCCGTCAGAACGCAGTTGACCCACACGGGAACCTCCCCATACAATGCCTGGGTCGTGCCGCCCTGTTATCTCAGAGCTCCTAGCTATCCAGGCTAGTACCGGAGTCTCAAAAATGCGCCACTCACATGCGCTGGGAACAAGTTCCCTCCTCTTTACCCAAAGTCTCAGGCCACTGCCACGACGAATCTGAGAGCCCAACTGGGGGCCACCTGATTTAAGGTCCAGGCGGCACGCAAACCCCATCCCGTCTCCCCAATGCTTCCCGCCAGCTCACGACTAGGTAACGCCGGAACCTGAGCAACCTGACGGAGGGTTACTGGATTTCTTTAAAGTGGCGGACTTTAAAGTGGGATCCAGACTACTCCGAAAAGAATCCTGCACCCAGTCATGCTCCAAGGCTGACGCGCCATAGGCCCAACAGGCGACCGGCCACCAGGAGCTTAGCTTCGCCTTCTCACTGACGTCACCTTCAAGCTAACGTGAGCGGCGCCGCGGGACTCAGGGTCCGGGTGGTCGTCTGCGGCACTCCACCAGAGACCGCGACCACCTTCGCCATCGTGATCCCTCCCCTCGGGCTGGGTGGCGTTGGTGTATGTGACGCGCGTGTGTGTGTGTAGGCTGGAGGACGACGCGGAGGAGCGCCGCGCGGTCTGAGTGTGGAGGCGTGCGTGAAGTGTAAGTGGTGGCGTTGGTGTGTGTGTGTAGGCTGGAGGACAATGCGGAGGAGCGCCGCGCGGTCTGAGTGTGGAGGCGTGCTTGTGAAGTGTAAGTGGTGGCGTTGGTGTGTGTGTGTAGGCTTGAGGACAACGCGGAGGAGCGTCGCGCGGTGCAGGACCGCCTGGCCAAGGAGCGCCAGCAGCTGGACGCCATGCGCCTCGAGGAGGAGGCGGCCAAGGCGCTGCAGAAGGAGGGAGTGAGTGCCCCCTCCCGTTCAGAAAGAAACGTCTTGCAGACAGCAAAACACCTCGGGGAATTGTAGTTCATTTCGGTTCTACAGAAGGATTTTCCTAAGAATGAGCCCAAGTGACAGCTAGTACTGGCAACATAACTCAAGGTTCTGTGGTCGTTGTGTCCTTGAGCTCATTAAGACTCCCTGCCTGCATTCGTTCGTTTGTAGTTGGCTAACTTGGAAATAGCTTCGGCGCTTCCTTTTGTGATGTCCTTGTCCGACAAAAATATAGTGCGCCAAGAAAAAATAATTGAAATTAGGAAGTGCAGTGTCCTGTGCTTTTCTGCAAAAAAAATTCTCAAAATATTACACTGAATTTACTTTTTTGTGATAAATATTGTGTTTATTTTAAAACCAAGACTTCAATATGAGATGCGTACTGGTGCACGTGTTCCCGGTTATTGTGCTGTTGTGGGTCGAGCTGTGATTGAGAGCTTTTTACATTCGTGGCAGGTTTCTTTTACTGATTGTGAGAGCATGTTAAGAGATTTTCCACACACGTAAGTAAATTTAAATATTTTTCCGGTCTCGCGTACGTGCATATATCTCAGCGAAACTCTTAAATTTCTTCATAGGGATGCTTCACAGGAGCCATTAGCACTTTACGAAGGGGCGTGGCTGAACAGCTGTCACGGCGGAGAGATACTTCTCTGAATTACATGTGTTCACTTGTTTAGCGAACTCTCACTTTGGCTTATTCTTAGGAAAACCCTTCTGTAACACAGGTAGAAGGTATTGGGCCTTTGAAATTACTTTGCCAAAGACACGTTCAATCATGTTGTATACATTACTTTAGTACAATTGATAGAAATACAGTATACACTCTTGGGATTATTGACAACATGCGGGATGCTGAACACATTTTCATGTCATCCCATGGTTTTTTCATGTGCTCTAAATTTCTCATAATGCTCTTAATATGTTTTCAAATTGACCCACAATAAAAGAAAAATGACCTAAGAAATTTCATCAAAACCAATTGATATGAACAATTCAAGCTGCTGAATAGGCAACCGAGGCTTCTTTCTTTCGATCAAGTGAAAGCTTGGAAACTTTTAGACTTTTTTACGAGAAAACCTCTCACTTTTAATTACCGCGAAAGCGGCTGAACCAACTGTGGCGCTGATAGGTGTCACAGGAAGCTTAGATTACATACAAGGGCTAACATTACAATTTATCAGCGAGAAAATTGAATAGGATACTTAGGAATTCTGTGGAGAATTTGACGCATTTCGTAAATATTTGAACAAGAATCATTAATATAATGTAAAAATCGATAAAATCACCAAAAAATGCTTTAAAAACGACGTCAAAGGTAAAAAAAATGACTCAGTCGAAATATACGAAAAATGCGAAAAAAAATGTATAAAAATGGGTTATTTTTTTCTTTATAGCATAAAAGTAATGTCTCTACTAAAATGCATTGTTCTACAATGAAAAGAAAAAAATTACATTTCATTAAAACCCGCCCCCTACCTGTAGACACACAGTGCCCCTGCGGAAGTGGGAAACTTTCCTGGCGCGCATTAAAACGAGCGATTCTCAAAGTGCGGGCGTGTGCGCAGGCGAAGGTGCGCCAGGAGGCGTGCCGCAAGGCCAACCTGGAGTCGATCGAGGACTTCCGGCGCACGCAGCGCCTGCGCCACGCCACGGACCAGGAGGAGGAGCGCGCGGTCGCCGTGCACCGGCAGCTGCAGGCGCAGATCAGCGCCGCCTGCAAGGAGCGACACCGACAGGTACCGCTCGGCGTCGCGCAGGCCGACGACGGGAAGGGTTGCGCTCGGACGCGATCGGCTCGAGTCTAGTCTAGTCCCATCTCGATCAGGTTGTTCGTCCAGTTTCCCTGATCCATTGAGCAAATGCTGAGATGGCCCCTTGTTTTGCTTCTGGACATAGATGTAACTTCATTTTCTCGGCACGTCTTCTAGAACTCAGTGGGAAATACAATTATTAAAATTATCGTTTCCATGTCGCGGCAGGAAGTATTATTCCGAAGGACAACATAAGAGCCAAAATTTATCGCTTATTTATCCTTGAAAATAGATTTTATTACATGGGAGTTTCTTTTTCATTCAAAATTCAAGTAGTATATGACTTACTGTAGGGATCACAGAATTTTGAAAATGTGCACACAATTCACTTTTCCCCATAGCACGTCATACGCAGTTTTAACTTTTTTTTTGACGTAAAATAAATAAATAAAAGACAATTGGCGCGCTGGCCATTGCAGCGGGTCACCGCCGACAATCTGGCCTCGATTTGGGCAACTTTGACTCATTGATTAGTATTTCCGGGCGCGCCAACTGCTAAGATCATTAGTACCGGAAATGTAGAGCATGTTCTATCGCGGGAGGGGGCAGTGAATTCCCCCACCCCGATAAATAGTGAGGTCCGGCGCCAACCTACACGTCAGCTGGTGGAGTTTTCTCCAATCATGTATCTCCCACCACCGCGTCTCCGTCGCAACCGGCACAAGCTCTAAGCTCCCGACTGGTCTCCCGGCATATGTGATAATGTATTTCGTGTATATTGAAGGGGTGAGGATGGTTCAAGGAAGGGGAAGGAAAGATCGCGCGCAGTCCCTGGCCCGTATATTAGGGTACTGCTCCGACATTCCCCTGGTGTTGATCGGAGTAACCACGGAAAACTACCGATCAGAGCAGCCGGCCGCTAGAATTCTCCTCCAGGCAGTGGCTAAAGTCGACCTAAATATTTAGCTTCCAGAATTAAATTTTGAATATCTGTGAATTCAATTTTGAATGTGTGTTCAATTTTGAATATCTGTGGACTCCAGTTTCATACGGTTTGTTCAGTAACATGAAAACAATTTTAATGTTGGTGAATCATCGCTTTCCAGAGAATGGAAGAAGCAACCAAAAAAAGAGATAAAATAGGAGAGAAGATCTGGTGCGCATATAAGGACCATCTCAAGTGGTTGGCTGATGAAGACAAGAGGCGGCACGAAGTTCAAGAAGAAGAGTAAGTTTTTCTTGTTCTTTTTCTCCTGCCTTTCGCCGTATACCGTACATTAGTGCGGTATCCTTTTCACCGCAACTCTTCCACAAAGTTTCTGCATGAAAATCGGCACTAAGAGGTATCATAGGGAATATTTTTTCCAATTAAAAAATGACACTTTAATATTTAATTAAATCTTTTATCGAGGAAGTATCTCAGTCATGCAATGGAAATGTGGAAATTCAATATGATTAGTTATAGTTTACTATCATTTTCTTGAAGTTAGGAATAACGGATGAAAAATCATGTTAGATGCGACATTGGAGTATATTTCACACTTAATCTTATTTGTGCAAAAATTCCATTTCATACGTTGCTTCTTTAAGTCCCCTGTAATTCCAAAGAAGTTTCATTTGAATGGAATCGTGCAGAAAGTATCCAAGTCACAAAAAACAATATGGCTTAAAAATAACTTTCGAAGTTTGAACATTTCTTAAAATGTCGAGAAGTATGCTCGCGAAAAATGTGTAGGGTGTATGTTTACGTCCAGTTCACATGTTTATAAACGGAAACCGGCCGGCGGCGCTAGCCGAATTCCTTAACTACACTCCGAAAAGTCACGAAAGTTAAGAGAATTCGAGATATCCCGGGTTCCTGGTTGGTTGACCGTCTGGGAACTCCGGGATCTAACGGCGCCGAGCCCCTGGCCGAAGGGATAAAAGGCGGTGACTGACGATGACGACTGATATGACTGACGTGACCGACTAGATTAAAGGAAGATTACTACAAACGTTCGACGCCAGCATGTAGCTATAATAAAACGTTACGAATTGTAACAGAACTTACAAAAAATCCAAAGTACTTCATTAACCACTGCAATTACAAATGTAAAAACAGTAATTTTGTTATTGAGCTTTCCAGTCCGCAGAAAGGAGCACAACGCGAATATCGCACGGATGCCTAGTGAAGTGAAAGGAAGCAGCCGCGCCGTAGCTTCATGTTGACATGTGTGTGTTTGGCGCAGGGAGCGGCGCTGGCGCGAGCGAGAGCAGATGGAGGAGGACCACCGCAAGTGCGTGGTGGCCTACCGCAAGCAGGGCCACAAGGAGTGGCTGGAGGTGGGTCTTGCCACGCGGCTGGAAAAGCGCTCGTGACACGCGCGAACTGGGGATCGCAGCGCCTTGAATCACTCGAACCGGGTATCACGACCCGAAAGACTCGATCTGGGCATCATGACCAGGTTGTCGAGACTCCGAGTGTCGTGGTCCGAGTGCCGGGTGTTGCAATCAGGGTGTCACGAATCATATTTCGCGTCCCAGGTGTCGCGTACCGGGTATCGCGACGCAGGTGTTGCGATCCGGGTTTGGTAACCCGGGTGTCGCGACCCGAAAGACTCGACCTCACGGAGAGATGTTTAATTCACACAATCAATCATGGAAATCCAACTATACGGTATACACGCTATTTTGAAATAACCAAGTGTTTAGTCTTCTTCGTGAAACTGCTGTTGGGTTAAACAAATTAATGCGCATAGAGTAATGTTTAGTATACATGCCGTAATATTTACTAAAGTCATTGTAGTGAAAATTACTACACGAAATGTGTTTCATAAATTACTCAATGCTGCTGAGTGAGCTATATTAAGCTGAAACGTGAAAAGGAATATTTTATCTCAACCAGGTAGTTTAGTAACTGGAGTTTCCCAGCAGACAACTATCCAACGGCCCAGTGGAGTCGCACGCCTCAGTAACCTGACGTGACCGGCCAATAGACATCAAGCAGACCGGTTGCGGTTGCTGGTTGCCGACGTCCATATCGTTTACACAGCGTACAATACTATACACAGCGTTGGTTTCTGCTGTACGCACGGGATCTATGACCATTTCCATCGGTCAGATTTCTGAGAACGCGCGCTTACTTAGTGTTCGGTAAGTGCGACGACATGAGGCGTAGATCTCACCGAATTATTTTATGTACGTAACAAGTATATTACACTGATAATTTTCTCCATTCATTCACTTAAAATTTTCAATTACCTAATTTACTGAGCGAAAGTAAATTGTGTTTAGTTAATTTTACCACACGGTTTATTGGATTTACTACGATCGTTTGCCAAACACGTTTAGTACGTTGCACTACCGCATTTCTCTCAGTGTGGACGTCGAGATCCAGGTGTCGCAACCCAGGTGTTGCAATCAGCGTGTCAAGATCGCGGATACTGACCCCACTGTCGTCTTCCGAATACTGACCCCACCGGAAAGATTCGCCCGGGCGTCGGGACCCGGGTGTCGGGACCCGGGCGTCGGGACCCGGGCGTCGGGACCCGGGCGTCGGGACCCGGGCGTCGGGACCCGGGTGCCGGGACCCGGGTGCCGGGACCCGGGTGCCGGGACCCGGGTGCCGGGACCCGGGTGCCGGGACCCGGGTGCCGGGACCCGGGTGCCGGGACCCGGGCGTCGGGACGCGGGCGTCGGGATCCGGGTGTCGGGACGCGGGGCCCGGGGTGTGAGAGCGCTGAGGCGCGCGGCGCGTGCGTTTGCAGCTGATGGCGCAGAAGAAGGAGGCGGCGGTGGGCGGCGCCAAGTACTACAGCGAGCTGCGCGAGCGCCAGACGGAGGAGCTGGCACGCGACGAGGTGGAGCAGCGCGAGCGGGAGCGCGCCAAGAAGATGGACGCGCGCCGCGACTACCTCAAGCAGATCGTGAGCGCGCCACTCCACGCCATGCCTTGTTCTGCCTTGCATTGCATTGCATTGCATTGCATTGCATTGCCTCGCCCTGCCTTGCGTTCTCTTGCCCTGCATTGCATTGCCTTGCGCTGCCTTGCGTTCCCTTACGCTTCCTTATTCTGCCTTGCGTTCCCTTGCGCTACCTTGCCCTGCCTTGTTTTGCCTTGCGCTTGTTCTGCCTTGTTTTGCCTTGCGTTGCCTTGTTCTGCCTTGCGCTGCCTTGTTTTGCCTTGCGCTACGTTCCCTTGCCTTGCGTTGCCTTGTTCTGCCTTGCCTTGCGTCTGCCTTGCGTGCCTTACGTTCCTTTGTCCTGCCTTCCGCGCTCCTTGCTCCTTGCCCTGCCTTGTTTTGCCTTACATTGCATTGCCTTGCGTTGCTTTGCGCTGCCTAGCGAACAGGGCCACGTAACAATAGTGCAAGCGGTGCCCGGCGGAGGGGCGGCTAAAATTTAGTCATGTTTTTAAAGTATCTTCTCCAGTATTTTTTTACGTAAATGTCGCTTTTCAACTACTGGGTCATTGATTTTATTTTTTTACATTGTGGTAACTGTAGGGGGAACTCGACACGTAAGGACAGCACAAGCACACACGAACATCCATGTTCGAGGTGGGATTTGAACCCGCGACCCGCGGCCCTACAGTCCTAGCGACCTCCGATATACAGGCCGGCAGTCTCTTCAATATAATTTCAGTAGTATACATGAGTTTTTACCAATCTTTATAAATAACAAATTTCAATTTAAACCGATATTTATAAATAAGGTCTCTAAAGAAAGAATTTCACAGATACTTGAATAACTGCAAGTTTAAAAGTATGAAGGATTCGTGGAAAAAACAACAAATATTCGTGTCCAATGCAACCCGCGACACTCTTGCTGCGTTGTTGAAATCTATGTAGTTTGCTAACTCACGTTTCCACCATATCATTTGTATCATCTTTTTAAGGCCCTTCATATATCATTAAATATACTTTCATAATCAATCTTAAGTTGAATGTATGATATTCAATACTTTCAATTGTATGAATTAATTTATGAAAAAATCCCATCGATATAAGATAATGTATTCTTTAATTTTTCACTTTCCTCTAGTGTCGCTACTTCATGCTTATTGTTTGAGTTATTGATTAATTACTGTCATACATTCTGGTAATTTAAAAACATAGTCCTGTAATATCTATGTTGTCAAAGAACAATACTGAAAATAGCATTTCATTATTTTAATAATATTTTGTATGTTATTCACAGGAAGAAAAAAAAGAGCAAGACAAAGCAGAAGAAGAAAATGAAAAGAAATTTCAAGCTATCGCACAGAGTTTATGGGAAGAAGACGACAACCAATTCTTCAAGTACGCAGATGAACTGATACAAGATTCTCAAGCAAAGGGGCGAATGCTTTTGCCGCTCCAGCGCACTATTTATGTAAGTAAGATCTGTTATGCTGCAAGTAGAGCTAGTCGGACATCTCAGGCACTTCTGAGCTATGTGACGATACTTAAAATGGAGTGTGCCTTCTGAAACATCAAAACCAAAATGTCTAGAGTAATACTATTTATGTTAGCTGTATATTGGTAGCGTTTAATTATTGTAGTAGAGCATAATTTACAATGAAATATATGTGCTCTTTTTCATTTCAGAGCCAAAGAACTTTTTTACTTTAATTATTGGTCCATTTCACTCGTTTTTCTTATTCATTTACTTTTGACATTGATTCTGATGTATTTTGCATACTAATTATAAAACAAGATCATCTGAAAAGTTTTACTTCCAAAAGGATTTACTGGTATTGGTATTTTCACTTGATCCCTCAGCATACCTTAACATTCTAATATTTTTGTTATCGATTGTATTCCAACATTCTGTACGCTCATGACCATTTTCATTACATCAGTTTAAAACAACTGATTTCAAGAAATGCTAATGAATATGGTGACCAAAATGTTAAGTCAATCAATGCAACTAAATGAAAATCAAACAAAAATTACAGAATATGCATTCTATTCACAATGATGAAATACTTTAATTCTGTTATTGATATTGAACCCTCAAGAAGTTATGTACAACAAATGAGTATCGACAGACTGTTCCTAATAACCGAACAATTACACATATTGATTCAACTATTTTACAATTATTTATACTTTTGAAAAAATGTTATCCTCTCTTCTATGAGAATCCACCTATCCTGTTTCAGCCCTTAAAATAACATTTATTGTTCTTCGCAGTACTCGCAAGGGGATATGATATTCCTTTGTCTGAGGGAGGAGGCAATACTATCATGATACTTGAGTTACTTGAAACAATGAAAATTCCATTATTTATTTTTCGCATTATAATTGTAAATAACTTTAAAACAAATAAAAATGATAAAAATTATGAATAAATCATTAGAATTAGTTATAGATCCATGCAATTCCATTCAACTACCGTGTTGCAATAAGTTAGTACAATATTTATATATTGAAAAAAAAAATTGCCTTTAAGCATTTCATTTAATTTAAAATTTTTTTTTAAAATTTAAATAAAAATATCACCCCAATACAATTTCTCCTTTTTAAAGTTTTCATTATTTACAAAACCTATCCATGTTTGCGTCTGTTTGAGCTAGCCTTTACATTATCAAGCAGTCATTTGTTTATAGTCCATACTGACAACTACTTTATGTTTCACAGGAATATAAGAAGAAGAATCAATTATTGCCCCGAACAAAGAGAAGAAACACAGTAAAAACTCCTGACAAATGTTAAGAAAACATTTATTAAAAAAGTCTTCATTTCTTTCCGAAGAATATATCATATCATCAATGAGAAGGGAAGAAAATAAAAAAAAATAAAAAGAGTTGTCAATGAAAATTACCCTGCCAACGATACCTCCTAATTTTATTTCCACCTCAGTTCTAAATTGCTCCTGTAATTTTCATAATTTATGTTTATTTTGGCACACTTCAAAACAAATAATCAAAAATAAAGTTCACTGAATATTAACATGTTTTGTTTTCATCCTACTTTAAACTTAAATCACACTTTCAATTTTCATACTACTGATTAGGACATCATAAGGTCTAAGCTCTGAAGAATATTTGTGTCAGATATTCATGAAACGTTTTGATGTTTATTTTTAGAACTTCAAATGTCGGCCTTGGCATGCAGTTTTCTGGAAGAAGCAAGTAATTTACACTGAAAAGTAAAAGTAAATAATTCCAAAGTAAATAGGATTCAGTGAAGAAAATTGGAATCATGATTTAGATATACTAGCGAATCCATGCCAGACCTCTTGGGTATTAAACTCCATCCTTTTCTCTATCCTTCCATTAAGAGGGAAAGTTGTTAACAAAATGTCTATATCTGTATCAATAAGCGCAGACCAGCAAAAATATATGTATGTATTTAGCGTTTTGGTTCGGTAGTCCCACTTCGCCGGCCAGTTACTGGTGTCCCCCTTGCCTGGGTCTAGTTAAATTCCCATGTTTGGGGGTAAGAGCAACATGAGGCAAACATGACGTATCCTTTACGCTATAACAAGCAAGATCCACCTGCTTGAGCTTTTCTTCGTCACACAGCTACAGAAACTGGGACAATTTTAAAGGAAAGGTACAACTATATTTTTGCCTCGACTAGGAATCGAACCCAGGAACTACAACACGGGAAGCTAGTACGCTGCCCATGAGCCATCCCAGAGGACAAATATATAAAAGAATATCTAATAATATCTCATTCTGTAGATTACTGTTTGGGGAACATTTGAGGCCTTAGGCCTCAAAATTCCAAGTTTTAAGGCCCGACAATTCTTTGTTTAGGAGTTATTTAACTATATAGATTTTGACAGTGATATCAAGTGATGCAGGTTGCATTTGACATGAATATTTAGATTTTTTTCAACAAATCCTTGATATTTTTAAAGTAAAAGTGCAACTTGTCACATTTCCATGAAATTCTCTTTCTTTAGAGACCTCATTTATGAAGATTAGTGGCCTGTGAATACTGCAAAAGGTATTTACACTATCGAAATAATATAGGAGACGATGCTTCAGGCATGAATGCATCTTCTTACAAACAAATCTCAATGAATTTGACGAAATTTTAATCTATTATCATTATCTTTAGAACCCACTATTTCTCTTTCGACTGAACTCTAAACGTGTCCAAAGCTCGGAATTTTCCCTGTTTTTTTATTGTTTGTTTTTTTATTTTAATCCTACAAACTTTTAAAATGACCTAGTCTTTATTGTTTATTAAAAGGGTCAATATTTTTGTGTACTTTCAATAATTAAGTTGTTTATTTCATATTAAAACAATTAAAAAAAACGTCTATGATCTTTGGAGAAGTGCAATCAAGAGTTTGTATTCTTGAGCACAGGCATCCCTACCATCTGTTCATTTTCCATACCAAGTTGGATTATAAAGAAACATAACGAGTGTTTTGCGAAAATTTGACAACAAGAAATCGTTGATGATGCATAGACTTCCTCCTCCACACGTCACATACTTTTAAATATTTTTTCATTGATAAACACTTCCATTTTGAAGAAAGTGTTTCCTAGAATTTTGCATTATTGTATGTTTTTGCACTAAACTCATTTTAAAAAGTCCTCCAAAAGTTATATTATATTCTTCCAATGGTATTTACACAGTGGCTGGGAAGAAGCAGGCTTCAGTCTCCCTCAAAACCAATTTAAAAAGATAACGTTTACTAATTTTTTAACTAATTAAAGTCATTCAATATATCACTTGTTAACATTATTCATATTAACTAAGTCAACAGTGGAAAAAAAAAAAAAATTCAGCATATATGAAAAATCCTTTAAAAGAAAGCATCAAGTCAGCTGACACTATCTATAGCCCCTCCCCTGGAAAAGCATGTTTGGTGTGCCTTTTGAACATTTTTAATTTTTAAATAATGTGATTCTCGCAAAATACTCAACCACATTGGATTTGTACAATGGCCTAATTAATATATTTGGCAAACCTTACAGTTGCAAAATCTTACAAACTTGTTGTTTTTCTAGCAATTTGCAATTATTTATTAAAGAATAATTTTCACTTGCTCATCTATTAACTTAAACATTAAAGGTCACTAAGAAGGATTTTATTCCTAAAAATCCTTATTGTTCATCAGTAAGTTATTTTATGTCTCTAACCTAATAAGATTTATTTCCATTTTGGTTTTGGTAATTTATTCTTGCCTTCTCCAAACTCTTCTCACTTCTATAAGCAGTAACTCCAAAGTTCCCCTTTCATAGGGCTTATAATGACAATCTCAGCTCTTTTTCTCACACGGGTATTCAAGATAACACACATTGCTTTACACTGCTCTTTGTTCGATTCAGCAAAGTTCAGTAAAGTTTATAATAGATTTCAATCACTATTGTCACTATTGTTTTCATTTTGAAACTCTTTGTAATAGATTTGCACCAAAGATATTAAAAATATTTAATAAAGTAATATCATTATAATTATTGTTTGTAAACATGAGTTCATTCTTTGATATTAATTTTCTCCCAATTATTTCCCGAATAACTTACATGGATTTTAGAATTACAATCTACAAATTCATTCAAATTAAAATTTTAACTACACATCTTCGCAAGTTCAAAAAGTACAAACAATAACTATGTAACAGTAAAAAAGACTGTTCCTGTGAAAAATAACCATAATGCCACCTATTCAACGAATTTTATAAAAACAATTCCATATTAAATTTCAGTGTTCTATGGACAGATTCAATTCAGTAAAGGGAAAGAAAATGAATATAATAAGGAAATTTCCTCAATATTAACCTCCACACAACAACATACAAATTACTGTACCAATGGAGTTGGTTAGAGCAATTGGTAGTAAACAATAAATCATTTTATGTCCCATGGTGCAGAGTAATATTACTTTCATTGTCATGTCCATATCAAACTTATTCAATCATGAATTATAACACACTCATCAAATCTCCATAAAATTTATTTGACGTCTTGTATTCCCATTTGATGACAATTACTCAAAAAGCCAGTGATACACAAATCAACTATAATTAAAATTTTCAAAGTATTACTGATTGGAAACCACATCCAATTAACTAAACAACCAAATTGAATTATTGAATATCCTACACACTGTAAATAATAATTGTTTAAGAACTGAAATTTACATGGTCAACATATGAACTGCGTTACAGCATTATAGGCCTGGTGCACAAGGAATCATTTGACAGTGCTGAGATTAAATTGTACAGAAAAAACAAATAGTTCTTTAAATTTTGTGATGGATATTTTGTTAAATTTAATTTTACATAGATTTCCGGTTTCTGCACCTATCTAATCACCTATGCCATGAAGTGGGGGCACCCAAAATTAATCTCCAAAAATGTAATCAAAAGCTCACTTGCGCCCTTTTGTTTCCCCACATGACCTCCCAGCTATCCTCCATCTGCTCTTTGTCATATTCCCCGCCTGCCCCATCAAAACAAGGGTCCCTTGAGGGGCACAAAATCCTGGTTTAAGTTTCAACGACATCATTCTCATGTTATGCACTATTAAAATGTACATTGTAATAATCTGTTTTGTGTCTTAATCTGCAAACTTATATTTTGTTTCCTCTCTTAAATATGTTGGATACAGGAGAGGTAACCCGCAATAGCTCCACTCACAGGGTTTTGTGTCTATGGTTTCATATAAATTGTCAAAAAGTGTCATTCACCCTTAAGAGTATTACATACAGAGAGAATTATTACCTAGTAACAAAATCACATTACCAGTGACATTTACTCTGCGGAGCATATTCCTAATAGATTTTCATATCCAACAAGATGTTATATCATAAATACATGTTAAATCATAAAAAAATTATACTTAAATGTCACAAAAGTGTACGTATTTCACTTGTGAAGAATTTTCAGAATTTAAAGACAGGTATTTATGGAAAAACGCAATGAAAAAATTTGAGAGGATAAGGATTGCTAGTATCAGATGTTTGGATAATTTCACGATTTCTTGGCCAACAAATTTCAAGTTTATTAAATGTCACATTTTTTCAATTACAAAATCTTTGTCAAGTAGACAATACAATCACTAAAAAATGAATTTATTACAGTTGTGTTCAAAATTGATATTAAATCATTTTATTGAACATATTTGTCTTTGAATAACATTAACAATCACTTTTGCATAGGAAAACAAAAAATTGAAATCAAAAGACTCGGGTAATTGAAATTAAATAGAAAGACCTTCCTACTTACAGGTGAATGTAATCTTTCACAACAAATATTTATTCCACATTGTCTCTAGTATCTTATCAAAGGAAAGAAACGTTATTTGAACATCACAAACAAGACTTCACAAACCATCTCGCTATTTCAGCTCAAATAATTCAAGTTCCCTCTGGCCTTTTCCAACTCGTGGAGTAGGGAGTAAAATTGCGATAAGTCCATTTCTACAAAAATGTTTTTCAACGAACCATCACCAGGTACACCCGTATCTGCTACTATTTTCAGTTGAACAAATGTTGTACCCACCATACTCTTCTCACTCGTTGAAGCAGTAACTCCGAATTTCCAATGAACATCAACCACTTTCATAGCCATTATGACGACAATATTAGTTCCTTATCTTGAAGTAACTTTACACGGCACTTGGTTTAATCCAACGTTTTAAATAGTGAAACGATCCTTTACAACCATAATCCACCTAATAAGAATTGACGCTCCCCACAGCTGGCCGCTGCTTATGACAGCACACGTGATAGTTTGTGTCACAAACTGTGTGACAGTAGTGCATATACACGGATATGGAGGGACGTAGAGATCAAAAAACTGCGAAAAATTTCTATGCTATAAAATATTTCGTTTTAATTTATTAATACGCGCCCCGTCTCTTGACGGAATTGTTTTGAAATAGTTTTATACAATACTAATAGATGGCAGCAATGTACATGACAACGGAGTGCTTTCATCAATTCGTGGCGCGCAGAGACAAGATAGCGACTAGGCCAACGCATTGGACTATCACTTATATTTGAAGAACTATATTATTGAAGTACAGCAGAAAAGTAGAACATATATTCTAATAGATGGCCTTAGCCAAGACTTCTCACCACTAAGTTTACAATGATACAATACCTACCTCCATATTTTGGGATTCTTCTTCCTTTTTTCCTCAAAACATTTAATAATTTTAACCATAATTTTACTTTCACTGCACCACTTCATTGTGATAAATTTAATTGTTCTCTTAATTTTAATTTCACTTAATTTTGATAACTTTAATGGTAAAAACTCAAAAGATCCTTGACGAGTCAGACGAGTTCATTACAGAAAGTGATCATAAAATTATAATTTTGAACAAGTGCTCATAGAATACACATTTAATTTTCAAAATATCAAATGTTTATTTCATTGAACATTAGCTGAGTCTTATCCACCATGGTTTTATCCCCTATTGTAATGAGTGAACTCTTGTTGTTGAAGATCAGTGAACACAAGCTAATTTGGAACTGTGTAGCAAAGTGTCATTTGGGGTAGAACAGTGAAGTTAGATTAGATGTTGTGAAAATAGAAAATTTACTACCGACAGTAGAAGCCAAAACTTTCCACCAGCGATCTGATCCCATCACATAATACCTGATGTTTGTCACTTAAATGTAATTCACTTACACTACATGTATGACATTTCTTCATTGTGATAACAATTTGCTTAATTGCAAGAATCAAACTGATCAGACATGCTTGATTTGTAAAACTACATAATCTATGATTTCTAATATGAAAACTGAAAAATAAGTTGAAACAACTCACAAATTTATTTACATAATTACCATCATAGCTACAAGTATTTCAGAAAAATGTAGACAGCTACTATTTCATTTCCCTATTCATTTAATATTTCAATGCATTTAGTCATGTAATCTGAACCCTATAATATGTATCCTACAACTTGAATGAATCTGTTAATATATTTAAGTCTTTGCCTATTCTGTTAATGACAAAGAATGAAAATAGTTTTAAAAAAAGCAAAAGATTTGCAATAAAACAATATTTATGAAAAACATTACTGTACTTACGTTTTTGCATTTACAATGGGTGAGCAATATTCAGGAAATATGCCCTTTTAATTTCTTACAAGTTCTGTTTGCTATCAATGCAAATTGCTTCCAATCAACAGAAAATTTTCAGGAATGTGTATTGAACCATGAATTAAATTAGCAAGTGCTATTCGTGTTACTATTCTTAACACTAACTCATTAATTACTGTATATTGCAGATGGACATACTCATGACCTTGAAAAAAAAAATTGAGTTAATCATTTCATAGCTCTCAGCTCTCAGGACAATATATGGTCGTTGCAATAATGAGTTTTTTTCTTGATTAAACTCTAAATTATCGAAACTTTGAAAAGAAATTATTTACTCAATTTTTTAAACAAACTTTACCTGTTGTTCATGTCTGTCTGCAACATATGATCAACAATGAATACATGTATGTGCAAACAAAGTGCACCATAACATCAATAATTATAAAACATTATTTATCCTTCTTTGAAAAAAAATTAAATATTGTTGCGTCATTGACGTAACGCGTCTGTTAAACCAGTACCTACTAATATTAGTATAGTATTAGTAGGTACTGGTTAAACCCTTGTTGGGCGTTGAGCACTTGCGTGGAGTAATCTTCCTTGACTTTCTTTAAGTCTCGTCACGTCGCAGTCCGTGAGTGCCTTTTATCAGCGCCCTCTAGAATACATACTGTATACTAGAGGGCGCTGCTTTTATCCTTTTGGCCAGGGGCTCGACGCCCTTAGATCCCGGGCTTCCCAGCCGGTGACCCAACCAGGTACAAGCGAGTCTCGAATTCGCATAACCTCCGTGATTTCACACATCGTAGTATTCGGCCAACGCCGGCAAATCCTTAAAAATTTTCATTCCAAAGCAAACCTATTTGATAGAGATTAATAGGCCTGGAATATGTTGTTGAGATATTTGGCGTTCACTTGGAATTGACAAGAAATCAAGAAAATAATCGAAGTGAGCAGCTCATGAATAGAATTCAAATCCTGGATTATTACTGAATCTAAATATTAGCTATTATTTAAAAAAAATATTAGCTCTTGTTGACGGCTTGCCACCCATTAACTTCTGCTCTCTTAGACTACTGTTCTTCAAATAACAGTGATTTCCGTGGCCTATCTTCTTCTTCTTAAGTTCTCAATAATACATTATTAAGTATGAACCAAAGAACAACTTAAAAGTGAAAGATATAACTTCTTTTTATAATAACCTTTATACAGCTTCCAATTAATAACAATATTGTAAGCTTCACGTCAAGAAGCATAAAAATGTTTGACAATATTTGCAGTGCATCAATTGATGTCACTGTAGTGCCTCTGGAAGATCCTGGCCCAAAATTCCTTGTCAGCTAGATCGAATTCAGTCGCTGTCTGGAAGAGAATTCTAGGGGCCAGCTGCTCTGAACGGTAGTTTACCGTGGTTTCTTCCATCAGCACTGGGCAAATGCCGGAGCAGTACCCTAACTAACAGGCCAAGGACTGCGCGCGATCTTTCCTTCCTCTTCCTTGGCCGATCATCACCCTTTACACTAACATGCACTACATTACCACGCATGCCGGGGGCTTAGAGCCTGTTCCGGCTGGGGCGGTGCTCCGCTGGTGGGAGGTACCCGCTATTCGACGGTAGGTGGGCGCCTGATTTCGCCATCCAGCGGGGGGAAATCCGTCACCTCGCGAGGGAAAAAATGAACTATACTTACGGGACTAATGACTTCCTGAATTGGAATCACTAACCAACTAAACAAGACGACATCAGTACACATTTTCACACTCAATATTTATTAAACTTAAGGACACAGGTAGTTACGATTAAATCTAAACAAGAGCTAGCCGCAATTAAAATTTAACTTTAGCAACTCGTGCATGCAAACCTTTCCAAAAACTAATTAAAACAATATGAAATAAATTTAAAATCTTTTAAATTTCAATATTGGTTGAGACGTTAAACACTTTTGGTACTTTACGTGAAAACTACTTCAAGTTTAGTAAATTATGTGCAGATTAACTTTCCAAATAAAATCATTTCTACAGATTCAAAATCCTATTTTTCAGCCATTACTGAAATAATTCATATGAACTTCAAGTTCATGGTTTTATAGCCCACTTTTTCAATTCCAAGCTTCTTTGGCGATAAGTTTAACTGTGAGTTTATCATGGGAATTAAACATACCAGAAGTACCCATTTATTACATACGAAATAGGTTTGGAACCAAGAACGTAATTTTTCTCAAGAAATTTTTATCTTCAATAAACTAAATTGTTATTTCAACAAAATAAGCATCTAAGGTGTAAAACATGGCTGTAAACTGTTAGTTTCCTGTTCATCAAATCATCACAACCTAATATGAACCCTTAATGGGTCTAAATGTTTAGTTTAGAAGAAAATTTACATATTCATTAAATGAAATACAGTTATTCCACAATATTTTCACATTCTCAGTGTGAGCTTTAAATGAATTTGCTTTAGCTCCAAATTGGTTTTCTACTTGCATGTATGATATGAAGCAATACCAACTCTAATAATGATGAACTAAATTTCATTTTAATTCGGAATTCAAGATTGAATGGAACATGATACAAAAATACAACACAATGACAAAAACTGAAAGGTAATAATATTAATAAAAAAAATTAAAGATCTTATAAAGCATAAACTACTTTCATGCATCCATGTACTCCTGTTTTGTTGAATCACTAGCGCCAGATTTATGCAATAATAATTATGAAATATATATGCATTTAGACATTACGGACTTTGCACATACACTTAAATATACCCTATGCAATAAATATTAACCGATGTAACAATTTCTCATAATTTTCATGCACAGTATATTCATTCGTCACTTCACCCTTACGTATAATAAGCTAATAAATTTCGAATAGCACTTGAAAGAAGTAATTTTGTTTCCACAAAGGAAAGACTGCTGCTAAATACATCTGACAATTACCTTTAGAAACACATTTGAACAAAATTCAAACCTCCAATTAGCTAGATTCATACCACGCAAAGGGATGTTTCTTTCCTTTTAATGCCGTTTCACATACATTTGTTCAGGTGTAACTCCAAGTGATGTATATCAGCTTTGCTGCTTTTCAGGATGGACTGGTCAGCAAGCAATGCCCAAAACAATGATTTTCCTGTTTAAAGTCATGTATAATTTACACACCACAAATTGACAGACATTAGAGACAATGAATCATAAGTATAGAAACATTACAAATTGTTCTGCAAAATATGCAGAAAAATTAGATATTTGCAGAAATTTTTTATTAAGAAAGGAGGTGAAATACGCAAAATTTGCGACATAAAATCAGGTTTCAATATTGGAAATTGGGTGTTTCATAACACCAAGCGAGCATTTTTTTCTGGCTAGAGAGGAAAATATGCATTTACATGGAAAACAAGTTCTTAAATATCACCAAGATACTGAAAAAGTATTTTCCTATTCACACATGAAAAATACAGAACACAGAGCATGAAAGCTCAGGAAAATAAGGAAATGTTGCAAAACGTTTCAACCTAGAAGTATTCAGATCAATCTCATGACCATACAGAAATTCTAGTGGTCTTACTTAGTTAAAACTCAAGTCACATACACTACATGTTGTTTGGTACTGCGCAACAATTTATAGACTAAGATCTAAATTAATTTGAAGGCAAGATAAATTTTATTTAATGACAAATTTTTTCTTTGTATTCACAGAAAAATGTATATTTTATCTTCAGGTACTGTACGATTTCAAAAAAATGTTGGTAACCAAATTTACATAAGCTCCTTACATATTTAATGCATAAGCATAGTGAATAGAAGAAAAAGTGTCCTGGCTTCAGCTTAGTTCTATTGTTGATGGTGATCCTGTGAAGTAAAGGTGCGAAGGTCAATTTGGCCTGATCAATTGAAACAAACGCTTTCTGTAACGCATAATTGATCTTGTGGTTGATTTTCTTCTGATACAGATTTCACGTGAAATGCAAGAGAATTCTGAAATTGAAACTGGAAGGAGACTATCCCTAGTTCATTGTGAAATGAAGTTTTATTAAGCATTTCAACAAGTCAACATCCTGTGAACATATTTTGTACTATTGAAGTTTTACTTCCAATAAAATTTGAATATAAAATGCATATACTAATATCTAATATTAGTCTAATAATTGTATGAAGAAAGTTTCTAACTAATAATTATTATATATATAAAAAAATATACATGAAATGAATGATAGATTTCAAATTTAATTTTATTTAAATTAAAGAATGGTGATGTCCCACTCTGCTACATGATATTATATTAAAATATGATCATACTTTTTTTAATCCTTGGTTTGGGTTTTAACCTCCAAGATTAAGAAATAAACATGATTTTTCGACAGGATATATTAATTTATGTTACCAGAAAATTCACCTTCCACGCACTCTATAAGATTTCAATAACAAAGTGTGTTAATTGCCAATGAACTTAAATTGCCCATTGCGATGCAAGTGCGTTGCAGTGAAAGAACCATGCCACACCAAAGTCAGCGTTCTTTCTCCCCAACACATGTAATGCAAAGGATCTTTGCTTGCTGTTAGTAGTACATGTTCTCCAGTAGGGAGTAAGCTTCCAATTGCACAAAGCAAATCTGCAGGTGAAGCATGAATTTATTGATCATTTTTGGGTTGTACATTTTCTAGTTACTGTTCCCTTGGTACATTTAAAACACAGAATTTTCCCAAATACACTATATGTAGTAGCAATACCATACAATATAGCAGTAGTACATAATTATACCCGAGAACTTATTACATTGTTTTTTTGTTTTGTTTTTTAATACAACTGAATGGTTACCTACAACCTCAGAAATATGAGTATGTTGGTGAACTCTGGAAGGCTAGTGTACTGTTTATTTAACAAATATATCACTCACGTTCTGGCACCTAATATTCATCTTGAAAGACTTAGATACATTTCCAAGAACAAAAATCAAATAAAACAAATCAATCTGAAAATTTGGTGTACAATTTAATAAAAAAATAGGATGATTATAAAACAATATTTTCAAAGTTCCACATTATTATATTGCCAACTGTTAATAAAAATGTAGTCTGTTCAATGTTATATTGTAAAAGGAGGTAAGAATGCCTTCTATGCAAGCAAGTATGTTACATGATTATCACAATAACGATACAAGGAAGAGAGCAACCTTCAACATCTTATTTGATATTTCAGCTGTGACTACTTCCTAATATTTCATGTTGAAATAATTAGCCACTAGTGTGGATACATATTCACAATTTTTTTTCTATTTACTCATTTTTTTTTTTTAACAAATACGAGTACCATCTATGCAACAGGAGCACAATCAGTTCCACAAAGTGCCTCCTGAGTATTACACCATTTGCCTCAAGAAGCAACAAAACCCTTAAGCGTAAGCTACCATTTTGACCCCACAATTCAAGCTGGAAGTAAATCAAAGTCATCACTAACATGCACCATTGGGACATGAAGTTCATCAATGACTGGTTTAGCTTTGAATTCACAAATAGTAAGTTCCTTCATTTTCCACTCCCAGTCCATTTTTTGCACTGCATGCAAAGACTCTGCTTCATTATGGTGCCGAAGTAACATAGACTCTTTTATCTTTTCCCATTTGTCATCTACGTCCTGCAACCAGCTTAGGAAGAGACGTCCATTGTACCTGGACCGAGCATTTCTGTCCTTCTCTTCCTGTTCTGGCGTTATCACATTATAGACTTCTTCGTCTTTAAGGATGGTGCACACTGAGAAAGGAAGGGACTGATTTGCTAGGGCTCTTGCTGCTCTACCGTGAACCCTAAGAATTTCTTGCTCCACTGACAACACTAGCTTCTCTTTCTCTATTACATGTTGCATTTTCAATCTAAACCTTTCTTTCTCTTGCTCTTGATAAAGATCTTTCATAGAAGCCGGGACTGTAGCAGGTGGTGTTGTTTGAGGCGAGGATCGATGAGAGGCAGCATTTCCAGCAAGAACATACGTACATCGATTCATGAGGTAATCTTTGAAACCTTGTGGTGGCTTCGGTTGAACAGGAAAAAGCCCCTTTCTGCGCTTTTCAATCTGTTTCCGAATGTTGAGAAACAGTTGGTAGCAGTTGGTAATTGGTTGTTCGTGTGGGTGAACCTCTGCAGTCGCACTTGTGGTTTCTGGAGTTTCAGAGGAAGATGTTGATAGGGTGGTCGAGGAAGCAGCCGCTGCCGCAGCAGCCTGACTTTCTTTGTTCTGTTTCATCTTCCGCTTACGAGGATGCAATTCTACAGGTGCAGGTTGCATAGTGGATTGCTGCTGGGATTGCTGACTACTTTGTTCAGATGGTTCTGAACCTTTATCATCTGCAGATGATGTGGCACCAGAGCTAGCACCAGAAGACTTGGAGGCGCTAGCAGCAGAACTAGAGTCAGCCGAGGATGCAGGAGCGGAACCAGTAGGCGAAGGGGTATGCCTCTGCTGCGGAGAAGAGTTGTTTGAGCCTCTGTCGGCAGCCGCGCTGTTGGATGCAGGGGAAGGGGACGATCCTGTAGATGCAGAGGCCCCGCCGGAATTGGATGAACCACTCGACGATGAAACCGCTTGCGATCCACTACCACCTCCTGAAGCACCACCACCTCCCCCAGAACGATGGGAACTTCGTAAGACTCTCTGATGGTGACTAGCCCGCTGCTCTTCGGCTGTACCCCCAGAACCTTCCTTCTTATCTTCGTTCTTTCCACCAGATGAACTAGAACCTTCAGATTGTCCACTTTGTTGGCTGCTTTGACCGCTCCCGCTACCCCCATCTTTATCACCACCACTTTCCCCGGTATTAGAGGCAACGACATATGGAAGAGCCTGATGGTGTCGTGTTGCTCCGTTTTTTCCATTGCGATTACCCTGCTCTTGCTCGATGGAGGAGCTTTGTTGAGGGATGACTATTTTCAAAGGTGGAACTTTTGGTCCCCCTGTCCATCCACTACCGGAACTGGATTCAGAATTACTACTCCCTCCTTTTGATCCTCTATTATCTTTATCACCATCACTTTCATTACCTACGCTTCCAGACAACTTTCCAGAAGCACTGTTAGGTTTCGGGCTGTTACTAGCAGCCGATGTTGCATTGTTAGGACTTTTCCTGTCGACACTTCCTCCACCCTTCCCACCACTACCACCCCCGTTTTTAGAGTCGGCACTAGATTTTGGACACTTCCCACCACTGTTACCCTTCCTGCCACCTGAGAATCTTCCAGAAGAACCACCACCATTTCTAGGGTTGTCTTTGCCGGAATCTGAATCTTTGTGCTTCTTTCGCCTGTTTTCTTCATCACCTTCTTCGGTTTCATTTACTTCAGAAAAATTTCTTTTAGATGATTGATCTCCAGAACCATCTTGCCGTAATGGACTATTTTCTTTTGTATCACCTGAATTCCCAGACCCTTCTCCTTGTTTTTCTACATCTGGAGATGCACTAGACCCTCTCACTGGCGTGGCTTCCTTGCTGCTTTTAAACTCATACACATCATCACAACCCGATTTCCCTTCCATCATTTACCAGTATTATTTTCAAATTTACTAAAAGATAACAATTATTTTGCTTATGCCAATATTTCCTGAACATATGCTTTACCAAAACCCATTACATACTTTAATGATCATTCAACTTCTCAAAAATTTTAGAATTACATTAAAGAATACAACCAAAAATAGTCAAAGACAATTCATTTATTATGATAGATAAAGGACCTCAGAAACAGAATAGTAGAATTATCATTGAATGTAGATTAATAAAGATACAACAAAAATTATCGTATAGAAAAAATTGTTTACATGAAGCTTTTGTGTAGCAAAGTTAATGGAAAGTAATTTTAATACGCTGATGCTGATCGCTGAGTCGGCAGAAGGTTGAAGCGTTTCTTGATGGTGATTCTTTCTCGGGAGTATGTGTCTGCAGGCGAGAAGCGAGCTGGAAAAACCAAAAACTTACGTCACTCTCTTATACGCACTAATGCACTGCACTTCAGAAACTATTAAATCGCTAGACTGAACAACAAAAGCGCACAGAAATTCCAGAAAAATTCCTTTTCTACGCCTTTCACAGCTTATTACTGCCGTGTAATTACGTTACATTACTTCTAACATGGACGACTCGCTTGTGTTTTTAAGCCTGCTGACGGAGGCCGCATATGGATTTATTGTACAGGATAATTAAGTAAGGGATGTTTGTCTATGAAATACACTATTTTCAATCGTCTATCCGCTCACCATTACCCGAGAATTTGGAAAACTTCGACATACATACCTGGGTGAGCACAAATTGTAGGCTTTCCGTTCGGGTCAATAGGCTGTAAAAAAAGCAAAGAATTTCTTCAGAGGTCATTGCCAAGATATCATACTTCATATTTTCATATTTGAAGTTCAAAACTTTCCTTATCATATAGAGAATAGATGGAAATTTACGGACATAAACCACAAATAATCAGCAAACTTTGCAGAACTTCCTTCCGATTTTCAAGCAAACATTGCACTACAGTAATTGAAATAATTTACTTACCTTTAAAGTATACACCCGCTCCCCTTTTGCATTCAAGTAATACCGCAAGAACATGATTAGAATATGCAATCCAATCCGTTCTTTGCTAAAAAATATTACAACACGTGCTAAGAATGTTAGAATGATTATCACAACACCCAAATCCGGAGGAAAACAACAAATACTGTAATACGTGAATCAAACGCGTGCCGTAATTCCTGAAGGAAGCGTCGATGACTCATGTTTAAAAAGAAAACAAGAAAATTGATATTTTCGAGCACATATACTACAATAAATTTATTTACAAATAAAAAAACAGATATGTTGAGAAATTTAATTACATTTCTGAGAGAATATGTATTGAAAAATAGTTTTTTGACTTATCTAGTAAGCGGTAAAAGGCTCGGAGGGGGTCTGGACTCTGGAGGGGGCTGAGGACAGGCCATGCCCGATGGCAAGGCTAAATTCCTGTGTTAATGAATTCGGGTGAAAGACCGTAAAATGCATAAATTATGAAACTATGTATTTCCGTAACGATGAATACGGCAGTTCTCACCAAAAAGCAATAATAAATTCCACAGTAATTTTGTTTATTTCTTTATGGATTGGGGAATTCAATATAAAATCAAATAATCTTTAATATTCTTTTCTTTATTTGTTGTCGTATAAGGATATTGTATTACAAAAATATACTACAAACATACAATCCACATTGTTTACATACAATCTTCACTGTAGACACAACTATACAAAAATAAAAAAAGATTCTGAACGCAACACGATCAAACATTCATATCACTATGATTGTGCTTGAAATTATTATACTGGCCAGGGTTTTAGGAGATGCATGTATTGCTTTCATATTCTTTATCATCACAGGACAGCATTGACTTACCTGAAACAAACAAACAAACAAACAAAGCTTTCTATAATTTATTGTATATTGTACACATCATTTTGGTCAACACAATATGAAACATGTTTTCACATAAATTGTGTTAAGAGCATAATTTGCTCTCTTGCAATCAAACCTGTTATTCTGTTATCATACAATTTTTTGAAGAGTACATAATATCTGGCAATTCTCAAAGGGATTGAGTTTTGCACTACATAAGATAATGTAAGTGATTAATAACAACAATTAAATTTTATATTTAAGACTACACAAACAGTTGTTCAAATTGTCACTAGGTTCATGAAGATAAGAATTTTCTGAACTTTAGTTTTCCAACATATTAATAAAATGAATTGGGGTCTTTACATTTTATTTCATTTAACATGTCTTGCCTTTATAAAATATAAAGTCCATTTTATTATCCACAGTTAATACACAGAAATATTATACACACAAGCAAAAGTAAAACATAAATATGGCAACCTTGGTAGTGTGGCTCATTTGGAATAATTTAGTTGTTTGGAAGTATCTTTTAACATGCTTAAGAACATTTTTTGTTCATGTGACATTAATATAGATATCCATACATTTCATTTTAAAATCTTGATGAAAAGTTACAAAATAGTGTTTGATTTACTTCTAAATATTATCCAAGTTCTCTTGTTTTGTGACCAAAATAAAATGAGAAAAATGTAGACAATGTTGACGCACAAAGAAGACGGTTTCAAAAGAACCCGATGGTTCAAGTCTACTAACCAAGATTGTAAGGGCATTTAACGGCTCAGAGTCTTGATCTGAAGAGCCAAGGTTTCAAACTCTCCCTTCAACATTGTTCTTTGTTTCAAACATGTGTATGTCAGTGGCAAATGAGTGATTTAATTTGATTTATTTTCATCAAGAACAGCAACAAGCTTAGCAACATTTGGAAACTAGAGATGTTCACTCACAAGATATACAAAACTTATTTGCATCTATAGATGAATAGTTAATATTTTCTTATCTGTTCTTTCCAAAAATGCTCATTTCCATTTGTATTCAGAATTCAACTTGTATATGGGTTAGTATAGGAATTCCAGAATTAAAAACGTGCACGGAATACACTTTTTCTCAAAGAATGTCACAGTTTTTAACTGTTTTGAAGATAAATAAATAAAACAAACTACAGATTTGTTTTTTAATATTGCTAACAAAATAGTAACCTATACCCCTGGCTCTCCTACATCAACTAGCAAAAGGAGAACTCAATGAAACATGTACATTGTGAAGCTACATTTATGTCCAGAAGCAAAACAATGGGCCATCTCAGCATTTACTCAATGGTTCAGGTAACTGGGAGAAAAACATGATTGAGAGAGGGGTCACTGACTAAGCAGCTAAAGAACGTTACTTGCCTTAGGTCTTCTTAAGATTATACAATACAAATATTAACTAATGCATTTAATATCATTAACATGTCCACTGCCAAGTGCATTCTCGCTATACTACACCTCTGTACCGTACAGATTTTTGTGTACGTCTCCATGCCAATGCCATTGACACACTTCTATAGTATATGCTAGGACATAGAAACTTACACCAATATTTATATAATATTATATAGAATTAAATTTATTTACAAAAATGCATGATTCCATATGGACTTACACGAATGCAGCTGTTAACACTAATGAGACAATGTACGAGTCCATATGGTCTCATAGTAAAAAAAAATTAAATCTTCCCACAAACCCATATGGTCTCGCATGGCAGTTAACGTGTTAAAGATCATTCAGATTTTACTTTGTACTTAAACTTGAATATCAGTTTTAATTGTTTAGTATCATCTGGCAATGAGTGTAAAGGAATGTTCATTTATATGGACTTCTTGTAGTGAGCTGTTGATGCTGACAACTAACAAATGTGATTTCTATGTGTGTAGTGATTATAAACATCAGTATTGCATGAAAATATGTTCATATCATTAAGTAAGTTAGTTTCGTCAAAAACTGTAGAGATAAATAAATAAATAGACAAGGCAATGATAAGATTCCAAGTGCAATGAAGAGAGGCTAGTAGGAATCTTGTGACATTTGCTTATTATTCCTACAATTTTTTTTCTGCAATCTAAAAGTCTGGATACTATAGAATGAGGTTCCCCAGAATATTTTGCCATTTCTTAGGCAGGAATGTACATACATTTGCCAAATACATGCAAGCTGCATGAAAGCTGACTCAATTTGAAAGAATCCTGAATGCAGAACACATGAACTTAATTTAATGTTTAATTCATTTATATGGATATTCCATTTTAGGTTTGATTAAATTGAGAGACCCAAAAATTTTGTTAACTTTATATCAACCAATTACATATTGTTAATTTTTAATGGGATATGCAATTTCTGGATTGAAATGCAAACTGTAGTGAAACCATTTTTTTTGTTAACTATTAAATTGTTATAATGAAACCAATTTGAAACTTCTTAATTTATTGTTTCTTTTTTGCAAAGAACATTCATGATATCAGCAAACAGAACTGATCTTCTGTCTCTAATGGAAAAGGGCATATCGTTTACAGGGTAGGGTCAAAAATTAAACCCTGTGGCTCCCATGTTCAATTGGCAAAGAATTAGAAAGATGAGTAAATAATGTTCTTTTGTGTCAGTAATACATTTCTACACCTCGCAATCTTTGTTTAATGTACAAGGATATCCGATCAAGGGCTAAACCATAAATTCCATATGAAGGTAATTTTGAGAGCAAAATGTTTTACGGTCAAACTCTTTCAAAAGATCTAAAAATATTTCAATAGGTTTTTCATTTTTATCCATTCTTGAAGCAACATCTTTAAAAAAGAAAAAAGAAAAATGGCAGTTTCTGCAGCTTTTGATTTTCTAAATCCATGTTGAGTATCTGAAAAAACTTCGTTTTTTCTGAGAAAAGTTTCCATTCATATATCGAAAAGCTTCTCCAACGTTTTGGAAAACTTGTTTGAGTTTCGCTATTTTGAAAATATTTCTGTGCATAAAGAAGCAATGAAAACATGAGTTAATGGCTGTATAAAGGCAAGTACACAAGTTTTTAATAAAAAAACCTGGAACATCAAATAAACAAGACAATTTTTTTTTTATTTATTTCACTGACTATTCTGAGGAAGTTACTGGAAGAAGTTTCGGAAACAAACATCATGGCAAACATTTTTTGGGAAATGTATGATGATAAAGTTTGTGGTTTTTGTCCCTTAACAAGATCAACTGCTATTCTCAAAAAGTGTTAGTTGAACAGACTTGAAAATTTTACCTGATTGCTCACTTCTCTGTTATTAAATTATCCTTAAAAACAACATTCTGTACAAAGTTTCAAGATGATGTGGTTGTATTTTTTACGATATTCCACATTGTTTTCGTTTTGTTATTAGTGTTCAAATTGTCCTGATCATTTTCATTATTTTTTCCCTTGAACTTACGATTCCTTAAAACACATTTGTATTTTTGGAAGTAGACATGGAACAAATTTTTTAAAAAATTCAATTCCTTTTTTAATTTTTTTTTATTTTCTTAATGATGTTGTTAAAGTGAAATGAAAGCTTTGAGAAAAATAAATTATATTTCTTGGTTAGTGTGAACAGCATTATAAACTGCATTCCATGATTCTTGCAGCAAGTAGTTTGTAAATAGTAATTTGACTTGAGTAAAGAATAACTCTTGAGTGTAATAATAGTTAGCAGCTTTAAGATGGAATAAGCTCTTAAAATCATAACACTTCTTAACTACAAGCTTCTCAAATAATAATTCTGAAAGAGAAATATTTTTACAACAATGAAAAGATAGATAATATGAATAAAGACTCACTTCAAATTAGATTAAAAATAGTTCAAAGAAGGTACGCAACATAACAAAATTACCGCTTATGAAAGTGAATTGTCTATTCATTTTGCATATAATTCAAATTACTTAAATACATGATAACAATAGAAAAAATTTTTTGGAAAGGAATTAAAATTTTTTATTAAACTCATATAAAAATTAGTACAAACATACAAAAAATTCAGAGAATGTATGTACTAGTCTTGCATCATACATAGGCACATACGGCATAAAATAAACCAATTCTCCAGGGTAGCCTGTAACCTTAAAGTTTGTTTCCAGGTGGCAGGTTAGGAAATGCCTTCCAGATATCATCTTATATCATCAGGACAACATCTTACAAATCATCCCCCTGTGTGCAAGAAGTGTGCAACACATGATTTTGCTCTTGAGTCTCTGGTACTTGGTACTGAAGAAGACCAGAATGTTAAATGTAAATGTAGTATCATATAGGTCTGTCCTTATGCTTTCTGCTTCACACAAAAACTTATGTTTTTACATCATCAGTGACAGTGGAAGATGCATTTAAAAACTCTGATTTTGAGCGATTTAGTTCACCTTAGACCGCTTTTGCTTTCAGTTTCCTTATTTGGAGACTGCAGTATTTAGCCCGGACAGCCAAGAGACACTGCAGTATTTAGCTACAGTTGTCAATGATGGTCTCCATATTAGAAGAGGTATAGATACTATACTGATTGAAAGTCTTGCACTTGTCAATTCAGGTGTATAGTTATATTCAATTTAATGAAAACATTAATACTTTAGTTACATCTAAAAACCATCAGTATGTGTCCTTGCAACGATCAATTCTATATTCTGTAAGAGGGAATATTCTTTTGAATATTGGAATGTCTCCAAATAACAAGTAGAAAGGGTTCACATTAGAGTGCATTACATTCTGAGGTCTAACAGATTTTGTGTTCAAACATTTCATGTAGTAGTCCCATCCCATCCTCCCATTTGGAATTGAAGTGATATGTTACAACTCTTGTAGTGGACACATTCCAGTAAAACTTTTCTCTATATAATTTACTACTAAGTGCAACTATAGTTTTAGTATAACATATCCCTGTGCGAGTCATATTACTTATTAAATCCTCCTTCCTAATTGAACCTAACTCACTCATAGTCCAAAGTGACATCTAAGACACAATAAATGTATACAGCTTTTGTCAGGGGTTCATCACCTTGCATTAGATGATGAATATTCAATGGTGAATTTTTAGCCATAAGATCATTTAAAAAGTTCTGTTAATTTGCAACATAAATATTCTATCAGTCCAAAATGGCACTAGGTTTTTGCCATAGGTATTGTAAGGTACCATAAGGTATTATGTTTATTTAGGTGTTTCTCAGAAAATAAATAGTCCTCTTTTTAAACAAAAAGCTCCATTTACTAATTATAGAAAAAAGAGCAATTAATTTTCCTAGTCAACTTCTGTCAAGAGTGCAACAGATTTTAAACTAATCACTTTTGAAAATACTGAAATTACTTATTTTATGCACTAATTTGTCTTTGAAAGTACTTGTGTTATTGAAATTTTAATACTTTCTAGAATGCAAAGACTGTATTTCATAAAATAATAAAATAATTCTATTATAAGAAATTTATTTGAAAATTTTTAAGGCCACTTCTTTCAAAAACTTGATTGTTACCTCACATATTCAAATACATAGGTTAGATATATGCTTCATACAGTAAATTACCTTGCTGTAATCTGGTTCCAATGTAATAGTCAAATGTCATACTTCAAAGTAATATTTTGAATGATTTGAATTCTTTCAAAAAGTTCATATATTTTATTTCAGGGCAGAGGTACACCCAAGATTTTTCTCTGATGGTGCTGCAGATAGTATCCAGCCAACTTCATGTTTTCTTATAAAGAATATTTCATTTACACCAAGTATAGAATTTATTTTTATTCCTTGACTTAGAGTTTATAATGTTAACACTTTCCCAACTGCTCCTCTGGGTAATGCTTGGTTCCAAATGACTAGCAGTTGTTGTTGTTTTTTTTTTTTTTAAGTAAATTTACTCTTCACAATGACATATTTCAATGGGCATGGCATTTCTATTATTTTTGAAATTCTGCTTATAAAGAGGATATTTATTAAGAAAAAAAAAAACTACAAATATTGCATTTGCTCTCATATAACCATCACTATAATACAGAAACATATGTTGTTTTTCCATCATTTTCTTGGCATGAACAGTGATATATAAAAACGTAAATTCTTTGGGACATCACTATGTTTAGGCTGTGTAATCTTGCAAACTCAAGTCAGCCATCTTCGAACTGCAGCCTCAGCTGTTTCAGCCACAATTATAAAATTTAAACCAACATCTCTTGGTTGGTGCTGTGACCAGATGGATTTTTTCTAAATACTAGAATCACTACTTCCACATGACAAAAGAGCTCAGCTAAGCATCCCTGTTTCCTTAGTGCTCGCATTGAAAGATCAAAATGAGTGGGGGTAGATCTCTGCCACCTCAGCATGGCATGCTTGCCTGATGAGCGCTCAAACATAGTCCGGAAAGTGTTACTAGTTATTATATTACATGACTTTCATTAACAGAGAAAATAAGGAAAAGCTGTATTTTTTAATATGTACCATTGGCTTTAGGAAGGTCGGGTGAAATTCCATGAGTCTTCCCCCTTGGGTGCACCACTGCTTTGGGAGCACTATTTATATTTATAGAATAATAGCAGTGTGGTTGTAGATCATTTTCGTTGGAACAATTTTTTTTTTGCTTTTCATCAGTGTTAATTCACATGTAGTTATAAACCTGCAGTTACTTTTGTGACAGCTATTCAGTGTTTTCTTTTTAATATAAAATTTTTTTATTTTTTATTTTGTAGCGTCTACAACTTGACGCAACACGTCTCCAAGGCCCCTTAAGGGGTGTTGACTGCTGGGGAGTAATCTTCCATTAATTTGCGTGCTTGGGAGCAATCCTCCATTACTCTTATGTCATGTCACGTCACGTCACGTCACAGTCAGTTGCCAAGAGGACCGCCAAGTAGCATCTCTGCGTACACGCCTCCTACTACACGCTCCTACATAACTACCCAGCGGCCAGAATTGGGAAGGAATAAGGATAAGGGTGGGATTTAGGACACTTCACAGGGGTTGGACTAGCACTTGCGAAGCAGCCAAACTCGTTTTGTTGGAACAAATTTCACATGAGATTTGACGGGAATCGAACCCGGGCCTCAGTGGTGAAAGGCTAGCGATTTCACTATGTGCCACGAGCAAGCAATTCTTAAATACCTATGTTCTTAATATTATCAATTTAAAAAGTAATTGTTATAAAAGTCATGTAGATGTTATAAAATAAACTAATAATCTATTTCTCAGCACTTGGATGAAATATTATTTCAATGTAAATTCAGTCTTAAATTGTAATATTTGAGAGGTTAATTTTGCTATACATTTTAGAGCAATGTGTAGAAGATCTCATTTGTTTACCTGCATCTGCTTAGTATAAAAGATACTTACTCAGAAACCTAAGAGCAGCCAATTGTGGTCGTAACTCAGTTACGTATCAACCTTCAAACAGGTGGCACTGATTTGCTGGGTAGCCCATTTCTTCTATAATACTGTGCAAACCAAGTAAGATATTATCACTTTGTGAAAATTAACAATTAAAGAATTGCAATAACCCAATGAAAATATTAAAAATTCACATGGAAAATGTAAAAAAAAAACAACAACAATGCAGACAGATGAGAAAAAAGGGATATATTTAATGTAATTTGAATTTGGTTTCTCTTCAATTTAGAAAAAATATTGTACATATAATATTATATAAAATATGTGTTTTAACTGAAAAGCCTAAGTAATTCACACAGCAGTTTTGTAAAGGTAAATAGCAATAATTTTGAAATAATTGTGAATTTTATGAAATACAATAAGCAATTGCTTTTTCTTTAATTTCAGAAGGAACACATAGACTAGAATTTCTTTGCAATATATTTATTTCCTGTCCTTTACCTGCGACTTGTATCGAGAAATCCAGGAGGTCCACAAGCTGACACAAAAATTCCTGGACCAGGAGGAGGTAAGAGTTCCCGCAGAAGCGTTATCTCAATGTGCCCTCGTCTCCCTTCCCACTCAGGCCCCGCGTTTGAAAGGATATGTTCAACTTGGAATCGGCCTCCTGACTGCTCAGCAGTACGCGAAAGTTGGTCTGCCCACATGCGCTCTTCTGGTGAGCGGTTAAAACACACCAGGAGAACATGATCACTGTGTGGAAAAAGTTCAAGAAGCTTCATTAGAAATAGCCAAAGTTGGGCAAAATATTTTAAATTTAGTATTTAAATACTTTGCCAAAATACTTTGTAAATAAGTAAATATTACTCAAAAGGTTTTGAATACATAAATACATAGGTATCTAAAATACTTTAAATACTCAAAATACAGTAAATACAATAATTTTGCATTATAACGTTTTTATTGTAACAATGTACTGTAATTGTCAATTACAATAAATTAATAATTGACAGTCCTAAATTTCTGAACAATAACTAAAAATTTTCAAACATAAAACACCTTCAAATATAAAATGATATCAAAAGTATATCTAATTCAAATAAATGGAATTTCCTTTTAAAATGACTAGTTTTTCAAACAAATAATCAGACAATTAATGGCAAATGTATAAAACCCGCAAATGAAAACAGTACTTGAACTGGTGCTGATTAACATAAACAAGTGTTATAAGGAAGAAAGTTTTTTTTTTATTGTTGGATAATTGTCCAGCATTATTAATGATTTAGATTTATCATTTAAAAATGAAGAGAATTCAATTTCAACAGCCGAAAGGAGCTTTAATTTTTGAATCAATGAGGTCCATTCACTAACAGAATGAAACGAAAGGAAACTATCCTCGTTATCTTCTTCAAATGCATTGAAAGTATTTTTAGTATTTCTTTTTTTAAATACACCTATTTTATGTATTTAAATGCATGTGGGAATGTAGTGAGAGGGTTTAGTGTTGTGAAAGTGAGGAGTGCCTATAAATACGTAGTAGCTTTAAGATAGGCTAGTTTAGGTTGGCACCTTAAGCAAGGGATGCCAAAGGATGGTTTGGAGGGAAAGGACAGTTCCGGTGAGGATGTAGAGATGGTTGGATGTGTGCATTGTGTGCAAGAGAGAGTAAAGAGGATTCAACAGTATCCATGAGTATCCTAGCAATCGCCGGAGATTTTTTTAAATATTCAAAGTAAGCGTCTTCAGTACTGCGTCCCATTACGTCTTACATGCATCTCCAAAATACATATTCAAAAACTCAAAAACACAGTTTTTCATATACAAAATGTATTTAAAATATGCATTTCACGTCCAAGTATTTAAATTCTGCCCAACCATGGGAAAAACACACAGAAAAAAGATTAATAGTTTAAAATTAAGGATTTAGGAGCACTGCCACTGCAGGTACATTGAATTTTGAGGTGAAATGTGATATGTCCCTGATTGTCATTATTAGGAATGTACAAGAAATTTTATTGTGTTACCATTTGTCAAAATTTAATGCTACCCACAGACAGAGTAAGAATTGACAATTTACTCCAATTTGTACATTAAAAACTCAGAGAGATGTGGATCAAAGAATGGATAATGAAATTAATACCATCTTTGCCTAACCAACAATTTGAATGAATAATAAGAATGCACTGGAGAACATTTTCATAATAAATTTTGTCATTTACATTCCTACATTTGAACACTTCAGAGAGTGGAAGTCATAAATATGGCACCTAATATAGATTAATCCCTTATATATATTATGATAATCCCTTATATATAGATTATGTCCCTGGCAAGGAGACACTAACATCGACAAGGAAACAAAATTCAGATCTCGGGAAATTTTCCTTTTGTAACAGAACAATTAAAGATTGGAACAGTTTACCCACAGCAATTTTCAAAGCTTTTCCTCTAAGTGTCCGAAGCTTTATAAATAAGTTAGAATAATATGAGAGTAATAGACATTAAATGAGTAAGTGCCGTGAAGTGCTGTGAAGTGCGGTGAAGTGCGGTGAAGTGCTGTGAAATGCTGGTAAGTGTAATTCAAAGCAAAAACAGTGTAGTGTAGTGTAGTGTAGTGTAGTGCAGTGCAGTGCAGTTACGTGTAGTGAACACGATCTAATTAATAAGTTAAGTTCAATTAAATTTAGAATCACCGACATATAATTATTGGATATCATGACAGAGTTGAAATATTTGTTATAATACTTAATATTAGTGATAGTATGATTATTGCATGTTTGGTTTGTACTTACTAATTTATTATTATTATTATTATTATTATTATTATTATTATTATTATTATTATTATTATTATTATTATTATTATTGTTGTTGTTGTTGTTGTTGTCCCCCACTCTCCCCGCCTACTGTCTATTTATTTATTTATTTATTTACGTCAAAAAAACAGTTAAAAACTGCGTATGACATGCTATGGGGAAAAGTGAATTGTGTGCACATTTTCAAAATTCTGTGATCCCTACACTAAGTCATATACTACTTAAATCTTGAATTTTGAAAGGGAGAAAAAAAAAATCTCCCATGTAATAAAATCTATTTTCAAGGATAAATAAGCAATAAATTTTGAATTTTCAAAGGGAGAAAAAAAAAAACAAAAAAAAATCCCATGTAATAAAATCTATTTTCAAGGATAAATAAGCAATAAATTTTGGCTCTTATTATTTCCTGCCGTGACAACATGGAAACGATAATTTGAATAATTGTATTTCCCACTGAATTCTAGAAGACGTGCACAGAAAATGAAGTTACATTTATGTCCAGAAGCAAAACAAGGGGCCATCTCAGCATTTGCTCAATGGATCAGGGAAACTGGACGAAAAACCTGATCGAGGTGGGGGTCATTGACCCGGAAGCTGTAGTACAATAGTTGTTACAGGTTGTTTATACTCATTTATACAGTCCAAATGGTAAATAATGCATTATGTATCATTGTTAAAATTAATATTACTTTTCTTGTGATGCTCAGTATAGTCTCTAATTGTATAGAAACAGTTATGCAGCAGAAACAATTTCACTTTCAATTCACTTTCACTGTCAATTTTCATCCTGTTCACAGAGACACAAACTGGAAGGCTGAGAGCCTTGTGGATAGTATTTGATCCCAATTGCATAATTAATTCATTTTCTGTACACATTAAACAGTGGGCATACTCAGAACACGAGATATTTTAGAAAACTACTCAAACCATAGTTCACTATACTTTAGTGATATACTCTACAAAAAAATTTAATCTTTTGAAAACAAAAATAAATAAAATTATTGGAAAGTACATAATGTTTAAATTAGAAAAAATTAAAATATTGAGTATCACTTTTTTTTGGGATACAGATCATCCAAGTGATTAATCAATGGAAAAAGGGAGTATTAAAGACCAGAAATGAAAAATCCATTAAGAAATTCTTATAAAATATTAATTCGATATCAAAAAACAAAATAACAGAACAAAATAAAAAATGTACTCACGGAGAACAGGCTGGTTGGCGCAAAAACCAGTCTATAATTCCCAACATGGGGGTGATACCGGTGCCAGCTGCCAGTAAACACAACCTCTTAGCTCCAATCAAAATCTGAGGATCAAAGTCACCATCCATCTCACTGATGTCAAGGGTGTCTCCTTCTTTCAGACTGGTGATATGATGACTCAGAGCACCATTAGGATACCCTTTCACCATGAGACAAAGGCAATCTGGTTCCCAACCGTTGGGCTTAAAGTCCGAGTGTAGATAAGGAGGTATGGGTGTGTAACGTCTGCTCACTTCAATTCCTGTGGCAAAATAAATATTATTCCATATATGATTTTATATCGAGATGAGCCATATTCATCTCATAGTAAATATAATAATATACTATAAAGCAGAAAATAAGCAACAAGAATTAAAAGTAAGGAAAAAAATAGCAAAATGAAGAAGAGAGAAAACAAAAAGAACAAGATGAAAGAAGGAAGGAGAAAGGATAAGACAGAAGGTACAAAAGGAAACATTAAGAATGAAGATGGGAGCCCCAGAATAGGGAAAGAAAAAAAGAAGTAAAAAGTAAAAGATAAAACAATAATGAGTAGACCGAAAGAGAGGACAAAGGGATGAAGAGGATGAGGAACAAGAGAGAAAAAGAAAGAAGAGAGATCTAAAAAGAGAAAGAATGAAGATAAAATAATGAATAGGAAGGAGAAGACAAAGTGATCGAAGAGGAGGAGTAACAAGAGGGAAGAAGAGTGATCCAACAAGAGAAAGGATCAAGATAAAATAAGAATGAGGAGGCAGAAGCAGAAGTTGAGAAGAAATGGAAGTGGCGGAGTAACGAAAGGGAAGATCCATCGTCGCCCAAAGTACATTTTTTTGGTCATTTTCTCAACTTTTCGGTTTCCTAATAGTAGAACGGAAATATTACTTCAAGAATATTAAAGAAGAGATGGAAAAAGTCTTAAATAGACATTTTCATTGATAAATGTGAGGCCGTTTTTACGAAAATGGCGATTAAGCATTACTGTAAACGAGAAACTTGAAGCTCTTTTTCAGAGGAATTTGATGAGATTTCGAAACACTTCATTTGAAGCACTACCATTTACAAATGCAATAATGTATTTGAACAAAAGAATACACCAAAACGAACTTTACGTCATATTAAATAGTGCCATTACCACTATCCGTTGGAAAAGTTTGAAGAAAAAAAATGGAGCTATTTTTGAGAAAATCAGGAAGAGATGGAAGAGTGTGAGTAACAAGAGGTGAGAAGATAGAAGAATGGAGAAAGATCCAAAAAGAGGCAAGAGACAAAAGATAACATTAGCGCGAGGAGGCAGAAGGAGAAGACGAAGAGAGGGAAGAGCGTGAGTAACACGAGGTGAGAAGATAGAAGAATGAAGAAGACATGCAAAAAGAGGTAAAAGCAAAAGATAAAATACAGATTAATAGGAAGGAGAAGTCGAAGAGATGGAAGAATGTGAGTAACAAGAGGTGAGAAGTTAGACGAATGAAGAAGACATGCAAAAAGAGGCTAGAGACAAAAGATAAAATAAGCGTGAGGAAGCAGAAGAAGACGAAGAGATGGAAGAACGTGAGTAACAAGAGGTAATAAGATTGACGAATGAAGAAGACATGCAAAAGAGTTAAGAAGCAAAAGATAAAATAAGGATGAAGTCGAAGAGTGTGAGTAACATGAGGTGAGAAGATAGAAGAATGGAGAAAGATCCAAAAAGAGGCACGAGGCAAAAGATAAAATAAGCGTGAGGAGGCAGAAGGAGAAGACGAAGAGAGGGAAGAGCGTGAGTAACAAGAGGTAATAAGATTGACGAATGAAGAAGACATGCAAAAAGAGGCAAGTGGCAAAAGATGAAATAAGGAAGAAGTGGAAGAGCGTGAGTAAGACGAGGTGAGAAGACAGAAGAAAGGAAGAAGACATGCCCAAGGAGGCAAAAGATGAAATAAGGAAGAAGTGGAAGAGCGTGAGCAAGACGAGGTGAAAGAGCAAGAGACAAAAGAAAAGTTAGGTGAGGAGGCAGAAGGAGAAGACGAAGAGAGGGAAGAGCGTGAGCAAGACGAGGTGAGAAGACGGAAGAAAGGAAGCAGACATGCCCAAGGAGGCAGAAGTGGAAGAGCGTGAGCAAGACGAGGTGAGAAGACGGAAGAACGGAAGCAGACATGCCCAAGGAGGCAGAAGTGGAAGAGCGTGAGCAAGACGAGGTGAGAAGACATGCCCAAGGAGGCAGCACCTTGCACGAGTGCGCGCGCGAGCACGTGGTGGGCGAGGCCGGCGACGTCGAGGCGGCGGCGTCGCGCGTCGCGCAGCACCAGCAGGCGCGTGGAGGGCGTCACGGGCAGCGACGCCAGCACGCGCGACGCCTCGTAGCGCTCGCCCCCGCGACGCCCCTCCGCCTCCCCCTCCTCCGCCTCCTCCGCCTCGCCCAGCTCCGCCCACACGCCCGCGCTCTCCTTGCGGAACGTCACCTGCAACACACACACAAGCCTTTTTCTAAGGATGAACCAAAGTGACAGCTAGTGCTGGCAACGTAACTGAAGGTTCTGTGGTCGTTCAACCTATTAGACTCCCTTCCCGCGTTCGTTCGTTTGCAGTTGGCCAACATGTAAATGGCTTCGGCTCTTCCTTTTGTGATGTCCTCGTCCGACAAAAATATAGTGCGCCGCGAGAAATAATTGAAAATAGGAAGAGCAGTGTTATGTGCTCTTCTGTAAAAATTCTTTTTTTCTATTAACATTACTTTGAATTTACTTTTTGTGTGATAAATATTATTTTTATTTTAAAACCGATACTTGAATGCGAGATGCATACTGATGCACGTGGTTCCCGCCTTTGTGCTGTTGTGTGGCAAGCTGCAATTCAGAGCTTTCTATTCACATTCGTGGCAGTTTTCTTTTACTGATTGTGAGAGCATGTTAAGAGATTTTCCACGTGCAAAATTAAATTTATATTGTGGGAATTCTGATTGGATGTTGTTGACGTTCTTATAAGAAGAAATAAAAGAAGTCATCTTCGTCAACATACCTGATATGTTGACGAAGATGACTTCTTGTATTTCTTCTTAAATTTATATATTTCCCGGACTCGAGTACGTGCATATACCTTAGCGAAACTGTTAAGACTTCTGCATAGGGGTGTTTTCACTGGAGCCATTAGCACTTTACGAAGGGGCGTAGCTGAACAGCTGTCGCGGCGGAGGGATACTTCCCTGAAATACATGTGATGTTCACTTGTTTTCTTGAACTGTCACTTTGGCTCATCTTTAGGAAAATCGCTCTATATAAAAAATTATATTCTTCTTTTCACTTTAGAACAACGTCGTTGAGTAAGCAAGCAATCTCCCGTTGAAGCCCACGGAGGAGGTCATCAGTAAGGGGAAGATTTTAATGAAATGGCATTTTTCTTTGCATTTTAGAACAATACCTTAAATATAAATTCATTTTATGTTATGACAAAAGGAAATGACTCATTTTTATAGGTCATTATTTTGCACTTTTTTACGATTCCGACTAATAAGTAATTTTTTGCCTTTTCCCCGTCATTTTTAATGCATTTGTTTGCTGATTTAATCGTTTTTAATGGTACTTGCTTCAAATAATATTAACGAGATGCAACAAATGTTCTTCATGGAATTACTCAGTACCCTATTTGATTTGTTTGCTCATCAATTGTTTTGACAGCCGTTGTAAGTGTTTAATTCTTGTGACGTATATCATTGCCATTGCCGGTTCGCCCGATTTCGGAATAACTAAAGACAGATTTCCTGGTAAAGAACAGCCCAAACCAAAAGTTTGCAAGCTGAGTTCACTCGAACGAACTGAATAAGCCTCGATTATATCAGTAACATATCCGACAGCTTGAGTTCTTCATCAGAACTGGTTTTGATAAGATTCTTTACGTCATTTTTTTTTTTTGGTTTTAGGACATTTTGAAGCAATTTTAAGAGCATTTTATTAATCATTTTTGGCGATGTTTTAAGACATCGAAGTCCGCCTTCTAATGATGATTAAGGCCCAGAAGTTTATGAAAAATCATATTTTTAATTATAAGCTTTATTGTATGCTAATTATCAAATGTCCACAAAACACAATCAAACGAACAGAAATTCGGTGATTTTACACAGCATGTTAGTGCACATTTAGTGCATTTTGTATTATGCATCATATTCCCAACATATTTCAATTATTATTCGTATTTTATTGCTTTTTTGTTCATTAAGTGGCATATTTCACTTGAAATTTCAATTAATATGCATATTTGTCTCCTCAAACCGAAAAGTATACTTCGCAAATGAGAACGAACTACTCATGAGAAATCGTGTGAATGTCTTTCGTTCATTGCAGAAGTATTTGTCTGAATTTCTTTTAGATATCATGGCACTTGTACCCGGAAACGATTCGTTGGATTATGAATGATATGATAATTTATCTCTGATCAAAAATTTATGGCACTGGAATTGAAACTTCGGCGATGATATAAAATAAATCATTATATTTTACTTTAAAAATGATCGCTGCAATACTAAGTAGAGACACACATGCAAAATTAATTGTTGAAATTAAAAGTTTCGTAATTGTTTATGAATACATAAATCTGTTAAATGTTAGAGCATATATCATTAGTTCTGGCGTATATTTTACAAATGTTAGAGCAGAATTGCATGCATATTTCTCCATTTGATACAGCATTAACTTCCGAGCCTTTATGATGACGTAGGCTTCCGTGGCCTCAGACATGATCTGGTCTGTCCGGGTGACGCCGCGTCGAAGCCTTAGGTGCCAACCAACATATCGTGGTCCTCTTGGGGATGTAGTGCCGACAGTGTGTGCACGACAGTCCTGAAGAGGGCCACGATGTGTTGATCGCAACGTCAGCACCTCAGCCTTCGACGCGGCGTCACCCGTACAGCCCAGGTCACACACACATACACTCGTCACAGAGGGCGGGTGGTCGTAATCGGATGAGAACTCGCTGCTTTTTCCTCGGATTTTCTGCATAGCTAGGTCCAATTCACCCTCTGCCTGTAGGAGAATTCTAGTAGCCGGCTGCTCTGATCGATAGTTTTCCGTGGTTCCGCTCAACATCAGGCGAATGCAGGAATAGTACCTTTACAAATGGGCCACGGACCGCGCGCCATTTTTCATTCCTCTTCCTTGTCCAGCTGGGTCGGTGTACCGCTGGTGGGAAACTCCGGTGGGAGACCCTGCCGGTACAAGCTCTAGACTCCTGAATGGTCTCCCGGCATATGTGGTAGTATAGTGCATATAGGTGAAAGTGTATGTAAGAGGAGAGGATAGGACAAGGAAGAGGAAGGACAGATCGCGCACGGTCCGTGGCCCGTTTGATAGGGTACTGCTCCGGCATTCGCCTGGTGTTGATCGGAGAAACCACGGAAAACTACCGATCAGAGTAACCGTCCGCTAGAATTCTCCTCCAGACAGCGACTGAATTCGACCTAGCTTCAAAAGTAGTGTCAAAAATCCTGCCACCATGAGAATTCGAAGCTAAGGACCTCCCGTCAGAGGCACTGCAGTGACATCAGATGATGTCCTCAGCCATCTTTGCCAGTCAAATAATATTAACATTATTTTATAATAATTAATAAATATTAAAGATTTTAATAATTTTTAATATTTCAAACATCAGAGTTTATTTTTGCTTTCATATTTATTCCTTCTAATCAAACTTCGGACATGATCGGGGTTCGCAACTCATACTTGGGACTACTGAAGACATTAATCCGCCTATGATAAAGACAATTCAGATTTCAACTTCCAATTATATTCTGATTAAAACGTAGGATGAATTCACGCAGATCAGCTGGGACGCGGTTATGCAATGGGAACTCCGTTCCAAGTTACTTTTTGACGTTGACGCTCCTCATTGGATAACCGCGCCCCTGCTGATCAGGAGTCAATTCGTCCTACGTTTTAATAGGAATCATCCTCCTCCGGCCCCAAATTAGCGCAGTTTTAATGTTTTCACTTGGACCCTAAAACCGCCTTTCAATTCGCGTGGGCGCCGTTTTCAAACCCAAATGCCGAACCAATCCAAATCCAAGGCGTGTGTAATGGAACTCCCATTAAGCTGTTTGTCGGGCAGCTGGGCGCTGATTGGTCGTGGCGGGGCTCGAACCGCGGTCCTCGAGGCTCAAAGCCCGGTCGCCAATCTTCCCCGCCGATCCGCTTTGTCACTTGTAACGAATTAATCGCTCATCTGATTAATAGCCCAATTCCCGCGGGCTGGCCGGGCGCGAACGCGCGCGCCCACGTGGTTCGTCGCATCGCCGACAGAGCGCACGGTCGTCTCTCCGCCGCGGCGCGCGCGGACGCTGACGGAGGCGAGAGGACCAACACCCACACACAGAGACCGGGAAGCAATCTGTACACGAACAATTAAAACAATTAATTGTTTCTTCAATTTTGAGTCTTTTGGCATCAACAACGGCATTAAGATTAATATTATTATTATTATTATTATTATTATTATTATTATTATTATTATTATTATTATTATTAATAATAATAATAATAATAATAATAATAATAAACTGGGAGCGGTAGCTCAGTGCATCAACTGATGTCACTGCAGCGCCTCTGGCCGGGAGGTCCTAGGTTCGAGTGCCGTCAGTGTCAGTGTCACGCTAACTAGATAGCGGGGACGAGTTCTATCTCTGTCTGGAGGAGAATTCTCGCGGCCGGCTGCTCTGATCGGTAGATTTCCTTGGTTTCTCCGATTAACACCAGGCGAATGCGGGGGCAGTACCCTACCAAACGGGCCACGGACCGCGCGAAATCTTTTCTTTCTCTTTCTTGTCCTATCCTCTCCCCTTACATACACACACACACATACACACACACACTTACACTAACATGCACTACACTACCACACATTCCGGGAGACCGGTCGAGAGCTTATATCTTGTCCCGGCTGGGGCGGTGCCCCGCTGGTGGGAGAGTCCTGGTTAGGGGGAGACCCCACTAGCCGACGGTAGGTCGGCGCCGGATCTCGCCATCCAGCGGGGGAAGATCGCCACCATCTCCCGAGAGAAAAACATGCACTCCACTTACGGGACTTATAACCAAAGTAGTTGACGCGCCCGGAAACACGGAAAAATATATCAAAATAATAATAATAATAATAATAAAAATAATAATAATTTTATTACCTTGTCACAATTGCAAGTTCAACTATTACGTGAGAAACAACAACAACAATAATATTAATAATAATAATAATAATAATAATAATAATAATAATAATAACCATTAAAGCTTCTAGCGCACGCGTGCGTTAACTCTTCCAGCCCCTTATTCACATATCCGTATGAAGGAAAAAACATGCTAACGAAGCGTGATTGAACAGAATTCGAAATACTGCAAGTACCCAAGGATATAATTACCTAATAAAATATTTGATTTGATGTTAAAAAAGAATTAAATTGATAGCTAAGAGGAATTTACTTTGAACTTCACACGCTTTTAAGTGACACAAAAACTACCGAAATCACTTTCCGAAGGAACTCCCAGCGCTCCTGCGGCAAGAAAATATAGTGTTTTAATGGAGCCTTGATTGATCCACCTTCAGCGATGTCTTAGTCAAGCAGATCAACGCGTCACGAGGCATTCGTTGCGATGTGATAATGCTGGGCAGGGGGTGGCGCAGGTCGTAGTCTCACAAGATGGGATGGCAGAAGCCCGTGTGAAAGAAACAGCAGAACGAGAGCTCTCTCATCCATCGGAAGTCGACACACGTAATTTAATGTTTCACGTGAAGTAATTTATGCTACCGACTTCGTTTTTCCTCGTAAGAAATATTCACGAGACCCCACTGCCCTACAAGACACAGAGCCCGCAAAGAACTTGAGGAGGTAAATTATTTAATATATTGGTTTTTATTTTAAAAATTAAAACATTTCAAAATAGTTATTAATGCACCAAAGGCTTTATAAGAGTGCCAATGATCTCGACAAAAATTCCGGAGGCCTTTGTTCTGGAGGAGAATTCTTACGGCCGGCTGGCCTGATCGGTAATTTTTCGTGGTTTCTCCAATCAATACCAGGCGAATTTCAGAGAAGTACCCTGGCAGAACGGGTCACGGTTCCCGCGCGATCTTTCCTTCACATTCCTTGTCCTAACCTCTCACTTACTTACACAGAATTACACTTACATGCACTTCACTACTACAGATACCAGGAGACCGGTCGGGAGCTTAGAGCTTGTCCCGACTGGGGGTGGTGTCTGCTGGTGAGAGATACCTGGCTGAGGAAAACCCCGCTAGCCGATGGTAGGTCGGCGCCGGATTTCACCATCCAGCAGGGGAAGATCATCGCCAAATCTCGAGCAAAAAACTTGCACTACACTTCTGGGACTAATGATCTTAGCAGTTGACGCGCCCGAAATCTCCAATCAATCAACCGAATGTATTTGGCCTGAGAACCAGTTAACGCCCGCGGTACATACAAGATTTTGTTTTTTACCTAATTTTAATGATACAGATTCAGTTACTTACGTATTAACTCAATGTTAACTTGACTCGCTTTGTCTTTTCATATTTCCCTTCCATAATACCCTCCATAAGAGAACATGCAGCATCATTCCGTTTTCATATTTCTCTCGTAACCACGTTCCTTTCGATCCAGGTTAGTTATGCAGTGTATATCGGGTTCCGTATCGAAGGCAATAACAAGCAGTAACGTATTGGTAAAAACTTAAATTTAAAAAAATTGAACGCGATAATTGAACACGTTGGCTGCCGTGAGAAGCATAACGTGATGCTCACTGAATTGATCAGTATGGCTTTGAGCCTCAACAATTGATTCTCAGTCACGATGAGTAAACGTTAGGTCAGCGAGATGGTTCGCCATTTTCTTGAGATTCGTGGCAGCCAACGTGTTTTCCTGATATTTCCTTAATTTTTCGAAGTAAGACTACATTCTCTCTGACTGGAGGTCGGCCTGTACCGAGTGGAGTGGGGCGAGGCGGAGCGGGGCGGGGCGGGCGGGGCAGGGCGGGGCAGGGCGGGGCGGGGCGGGGCGGGGCGGGGCGAGGCGAGGCGGGGCGGGGCGGGGCGGGGCGGGGCGGGGCGGGGCGGGGCGGGGCGGGGCGGGGCGGTCTCCGCTGCCGCCTCGGTGACCTTTGCGGGGGCGAAGGGAGGGCGGCGCTGATTAAAACGCGCGTCGACGCCTGCGGAAGGGCCCTTTGTCGCCCTGCCGGAAGGGCAGGCCTAGGCACGCCCGGGGAGGGGAAGGCTAAGACGGAGAAATGGAGGGAAGGTGGGGATCGGGGAAGAGTAATGAACCGTCGGAGAGAGTAGAATGCAGGTAAGGAGGGCGGGGCCGACCATTAAGAAGACGCGTTGGGCGGCGCGGCGCGGCGCGGCGCGGCGGCGTGGAAGCCAAGACGGGGGGGGTGCTCTTCAGACGGGCAGAGCCAACGCGTCGTCTAAGGAGCACAGCGAGAGAGAAAGAGATGGACAGAGGGGCAGAGAAAGAGAGAGAGAGAGAGATTGTGTGTGTGTGAGAGCGAGAAGAGAGAGAGAGAGAGCGTGTATGTGTGTGAGAGAGAGCGAGAGATAGAGAGGAGTGAGAGACAAAGTGATTACCAAAGAGGCTTTAGAAAGGGAAAGTGCACGAGAGGACTTAAGAAAGGAAAAGTGTGCGGAAGAATGAAAACGGATATGTGAAGTTCGTTCAAACGCGGGTCGACCCGATTTACACTTTCTCCTTTGACCAACCAATTCGGTAGATGAGACGAAAGTGGGAGATGCAACGAAGAGCTGGTGAGTGAGGAAGCGGTCAAGAGTTTGGCGTAGGGTGATGAGAAATGTGGTGGTGGTGGGGGCAGTAAGAGAGAGCCAATGAGGAAGCGAATGGGGTGGGGATGCATCACAAAGAAGATGACATTGGAATGGTATAATTTTGGAATCTGGTCTGAGCATCCAGTGATGAAATTATTGGTCAACATATCCGTTGCCAGAACAACGCCAGTTGCAACGATCGGGGGAGATGAAGATCGGGACTGTTCGGACTACGGATTGGGGATCGGGACGGAGATCTAGTCAGCAACCGAGTCGCGAACCAGGTAGAGTACTAGTTAGTGCCAAGAATCCGATCTAGTCGGGAATTGCGGAAGATATGACGATGACGATAGACATGACAAGAACCGAACCGGGAACTAGGGAAGTTAACGAGCTCGGAAATCGAGTCGAGAAATGGATTGTGAACCGGAATAGGTACCGGAGAGGTCGAGAATCCACACGGGACTGGGATCGCGGAAGGATCCAATGAGAATGGTTTGGGAATCGAGTTGGGAACCGGATCGGGCACCAGGTGAGGAAGAGAATCCACAAGGACTGGCGCGGAAGGATCTAATGCGCATGGGAGGGTAATCGGTTCGGGAGTCGAACGGGTTCCAGGCGAGGGAAGGCGAGCGCTGAAGGGAGGATCTGCTGAGGGCGGGGGTGGAGAGGACAAGTCATTTGCCCGCCGCGAGGGCCGCCAGAGGGTCGTTAACTCGCGCCTCCGTCACCCGCATCGCACCTCGCCACATCCCCACTCCTGCAGCCAGCTCGGGGAAAATCCACACTCGGCTCTTCAGGAATAAGGGAATCTTTAAGCAATAAGTCTGGGGCGCTTCGTGTCAGTCAAATATAGTTTTCCATATACTGTATTGTAGTAGTAAATATTGTTTATTATTTTTCATTTCACTTGGACGTTTTACTAGAATTTAATTGATTGATTGATGATTCCGAGCGCGTTAACCGCTAAGGTCATTAGTCCTGTAAGTGAAATGCGTGTTTTTGGCGCGGATGGAGGCGGTGATCTTCCCCCGCTGGGTGGCGAGATCCGGCGCCCACCTTCACGTGAACTCGCGGGGTTTTCCCTCAATCACGTATCGTTCATCCGCGGGGTAGCGCCCCAGCCGGGAGAGTTATAAGTCCCCGACCGGTCTCCCGGCATGTAGTGTATGCTAGATCCGGAGCCGATCTACCGTCGGCTAGTGGGGTTTCCCCCTAACCAGGACTCTCCCACCAGCGGGGCACCGCCCCAGACGAGGAAGAGGAAGGAAAGATCGCGCGTCGTCCGTGAACCGTTTGTTAAGGTACTGCTCCGGCATTCGCGTGGTGTTGATCGGAGAAACCATGGGAAACCACCGATCAGAGTAGCCGGCCACTAGAATTCGCCTCCAGACAGCGACTGTAACCGACCTTGTAAAAAGCTAGAGCCGAAAATCCTACCGCCGTCAGGACCTTCCGGTCAGAGGCACTGTAGTGACATAAGCTGATGCACTGAGCCGGCGCTCCCGGTCCGGCCGCTTACAGGGCAGACGGTTGCTGGGCGGTCTCGCGTTGCCGCGTGCGAGCGTAGCAGCAGAAAACTAGGTGCGGCGAGCGAGCGTGCGTGCGGGTGGGTGGGCGTGCGGGTGGGCGCGCGGGCGGGTGGGTGGGTGGGCGTGCGGGTGGGCGTGCGGGCGGGCGTGCGGGTGGGCGTGCGGGGTGGGCGTGCGGGTGGGTGGGTGGGTGGGTGGGCGTGCGGGCGGGCGGGTGGGCGTGCGGGTGGGCGTCGGTCGGACTGGCGTTGATGCGTGCGGGCGGGCGTGCGTGCGGGCGTGCGGGTGGGCGTGTGGGTGGGTGGGTGGGTGGGTGGGTGGGTGGGCGTGCGTGCGTGCGCGCGGGCGCTGCGTCAGAGAGCAAGGTGCTTCTCCGCTAACCCAATAACGCCGCCCCTTTGGCTGCGCGCAAGGGCGGGCGGGCGCTGTTCCGCTCAGTTAGGCGGCGCGACGCGACGCGGGCGGCGGAGTTTGGGCCAACAACTCGCGGGCGCCTCGCCGCCTCCGCCAGGGCGTCGCGACGCGGCGCTGCGAGCGGCGGCAGCGGGTACTAGACGGCGTGGAAAGGGCGCGCTCCATATTGTGCCCGAGCACGAGTTCGCGAACTCTTCCCCAGAGCAGCTTTTTTTTAACGCTCGTGCACGAAGAGCTTTCAAACTTTATCATATTCATCCCTATTTGATTCTCTCCTGATTTAAACCATAGTATGAACTTTCGGCGCGGAAACTTTAGTTTTGCGAGGATACAAAATGAACATCGCTGAACAAAAGGCTCTCGAACAAAAGGCAACGCATAAAATGGATGTAACATCGAAAAATGTGTTTCTAGAAAAACTGTATTAAAATGTTCTCATCTCTCCCTACAATATACAACGAAAATAGACCGTGGAGCACTAAAGGTTAGTCAATTCGCAAATGAAATGTCAGTCTGAGTTTGAATTTGATTACTTCAGAAAAAAAAGTATTGCAAAGATTATCATATTGATAAAAATAATAATATAGTAATACCTAAGCGAGGGGAGTATTTTTTCGGTTTATTTTGACTAAACCCGTATTCCGCATGTGGTGAGTTTTTATTTGACGCATCTCGTTTTGTAGGTTGTATTCAAGTTGTCGATATACTTGGCATTGAATATATGAGAACATGTAGATTGTAGTGATCTGAACAAAATTGAGCCTTCTCAATTTTCTACTTCACCGATAGCTACTTCAATATACCTATATACAATTTACGAACCAAATATCTCTAGTTTCGATTCTAAAAGTAATAGCAATTAAAAAAAAACAAAACGGAGAAGATTCTTCAAAATAGGTTTTCTAAAAAAAGTCCAGTGAAGAAAAAATAATGCAAAAAATAGCAATTCCTGTTATTTTTATTCGTGTTTTCGATATGACAAGAGCCAGCGGGCGGACTTTCAATACGTTTTCCTTCCGCTGTTACAACCCTTCTAGAGTTGAGAAGCGTGTAATATTAGATTCCAATTGAAGCTTTGATCAAATTGAAAAAATATTGTTTCCTAAAAAAATACAATGCACAAAGGAAACGATTGAAAGGAACAACGCAAGAGGCCATTCGGGTTCCTTCGTACGCATGTTTTTGATCTTACTTGCGAACCGATTTTCCAACACAACTTTCCCTCGTTGCTCCAAGTACCCCAATTACCAGAGGCGTGCCGAGCCGTCCATCCTGGTGGGCGCCCGCTCGAGGAGTTTGGACAACAACTCCGAGGCGAAGTGGCCTCTGCGGAGGAAGCGACAAGGCAGACGGAGGTGGGGGGGGGGGGGGCTGTGAGGCACGGCGCCTCGGGGTGCGCAACCGGTCAAACAGAATGTTGAGGCAAATGGGAGCGGAGAGCAGGTCAGAATGAGAGGACTATTAAAGTACCGAAGCACATGGTGACGGGCGTACCGGCATCATAAAGAACAGTGTATGTCTCAAGTTCAGAAATTCGAAATAAATGAACAGAAAAGTACTGAAGTGTAGTATTAGATTCCATTTTAAGCTTTGGCAAATTTTGAAAAATATCTACTCTTCAGCGAGAGAGAGAGAGATTTATTATGTAGTGGCTTGTTAACACGATGTAAAATCAAAATGATCTTGGCTGTCCGGGTGATGTCACGTCGAAGGCTGTGATGCCGACGTTTCGACCACCGTGTCGTGGTCTTCTTCAGGGCTGGTCTGTGCCGGAGTGACCAGCGCTCGGGTTTATACAAGGGTGGCGGCCCAATAAGTAAACCCATGTAGACTCATATATAAACCCGAGCGCCCACTAGCCCTGAGGAAGACCACGACAAGCTGGTCGAATGGTCGGCAACATAACCATCGTCGCGACGTCACCCGAACAGACAAGACAATTTGAGGACTCTGGCCGCGGGAGCCTACGACTTTCGTAATGCAAAATCACCTACATAACACCTAGCCATAATTTACGACATAATTACATATATATGCTGCAAAATCCCTCACTTTATAGGCTTGAGAATCCTGAATGAATAATCTTAGAACCGCGCGCGATGTCCTCCCTCTTCCTTGTCCTATCCTCTCCCCTTACACAAACACACTACACTAACATGCACTACATTACCACATATTCCGGGAGACCGGTCAGGAGCTTAGAGCTTGTCCCGGCTGGTGGGAGAGTCCTGGTTAGGGGGAAACCCCACTAGCCGACGGTAGGTCGGCGCCGGATCTCGCCATCCAGCGGGGGAAGATCATCGCCATCTCCCGTGAAAATAACATGCACTACACTAACGGGACTAATGACCAAACAGTTGACACGCCCGGAAACACGAAAAATTCAATCAAAACCGAAGCGTTGGCCGCCGGAAGATCGGAAATTCGGCGTCGCGCGGGGCGCCCCAGGGGCGGGCGACGGGGCGATGGGTCAATATGGGCAGCTATTCACCAGCCGCTCGATCGCTATTAAATCTTCATTCCCTCACCAGGGGGGGGAACTGTCCCTTGCAGGCCATTCCGCGCGGGGCAAACACATCACATGGGCTGTTCTGACATGTAACTTGGGCATTAAAAGGAGAACTTTGATGTTGGGAAGACGAATAAGATTCTAATCTTATAATGTTAGTAATACATCGAGAAGCGGGGAGTGCCCTAAGCGTCCGAGGTTAACGTAGTAAAGGGCCTTATGGGTAAATAACAAGCACCCTCCCGTTCTAAGATTTTAAAACTGTTATAATACTCATTAACATAATGTTTTATAACAATTACATTAGTAAAATAATACCTGGAATACATTATATATTTACCTCAAATAATAGTGAATATCTTTAGAATGTATTTATTTTTGCGGGAAGAGGTGCGCTTGGCTGTTGGATTGCCACAGCTGCGGTACCACGTGTTTCGGTTGCTGTATCATTCTGGGTTCAGAGACTTCCCATTCCGGTTGTTTATACGGTTTTAATCACGTCGAAGTTAAATGTAATTTCATTTACTCTTCTTCATTTTGTTTTGTTTTTTGTGGTAAATTTATTCATTTACAAATTCTTAAAATTTAATTTCTTTTTATTTGTAAACTTCATTTAGAATTCACCAAACTCACAGCACAAGAGTGGTAAATTGGGAAAAAACAAATGATTTATAATGTTTTAACCATAACCATTTATCTTTTCACCATCTTCTCCTTCTATCTTTTATCCATTATTACTTATCTTATCTTATATTTTCGAACGGGATTCGCACTCAAGGAAGACGACTGTCTGCTCCCTCTGGGCGGGACAGCTCGGTTCCCCGTGAATCAGATCAGTGTGTTCCCGTCGGCCCCACTGATTTTGTCAAGGTAATTTTAAATATTTTGTTCGGTAATCAAAACTTATTAAATCTTTACTTTTAAAAAGAAAACATGAACCCTGGCCTTTTTGCAACTGCATATAGTTGGCTTGAATTTTGGATATTGTATTGAAATACACAATCCAAAATTGGTGCACTTTAAAATCAATATTTCTTTCAGATTTCTTATGACTTTTCGAAGCACAAAGGACATGCAAAGCTTATCAGAAACATTTTCTGTGTATCACGGTCTTATAGGAATAGTTTTACATTTGAGGAAAGGGAGAAAAATACGCTTTCATAATATTGGAAAGGTTCGAGACAAACTACTTAAGTGCTAAAGTAGCGCACCGCCCCTTTGTGGGATTCGTCGTCACTATCGAGCGCTTAACTTTTGATTCACACAGCACAGCTGAAAAGCGCCACGTTTGGCATCACTTTTTCCATAAGAGACTGTGCTTCATTCTGAACCTCGGAAACGGCATAACAAAGTACATATTCCAAGTTTTATTATTTCCTTTTCGATTTCACAAAATTGTTAAAACAGCATGCGACATATAGAGAAGTAGAGTTATACATAAGTTGGTAGGACTATAGTTCATCACGAATTTATTCGAATTGTATTGCACGGTCTCCTATCAATAATAGTTCCCTAGTCTCGGTCAGTAATCCAGACTAAAGATTTCTCGACTCATCTAACTGTATTTATATACGATATCCTGTTACAATTGATTATTATCCGAGTACTCATTTTCTTCACTTTCCTTTATTAGCAATTCCTTATAAGCCAACATTTAGTGACACTATTTTATCACGTCAGAAAGGAAATGATGGAATGGATGTGTACCAGCGCCGTGACATGACGTCACTAATGCAACCCGCACGACACATCTGTTCTGCGGGACGCTTCTCGACTATTCGTTACAGGGGTTACTAAGCTTTTCCGCAAGCAAATATCTTACTGAATACTACTTTTGTTAAGTAATTGATTGATTGATTGATTGATTGATTTTATGTGTTTACGGGCGCGTCAACTGCTTTGGTCATTATTCCCGTTAGTGTAGTGCGTGTTATTTTCTCGGGAATTTATCTTCCCCCGCTGGATGGCGAGATTCGGCGCTGACCCACCGTCGGCTAGTGGGGTTTCCCCCTAACCAGGACTCTCCCACCAGCGAGGCACCGCCCCAGCCCGGACAAGCCTTAAGCTCCCGACCGCTCTCCTGGGATATGTGGTAGTGTAGAACATGTTAGTGTGTGTGTGTGTGTGTGTGTGTGTGTGTGTGTGTGCGCGCGCGCGTGTAAGGGAAGAGGATAGAACAAGGAAGAGGAAGGACAGATCGCGCGCGGTCCGTGACCCGTTTGGTAGAGTACTGCTCCGGCATTCGCCTGGTGTTGATCGGAGAAACCACTGAAAACTACCGATCAGAGCAGCCGGTCGCTAGAATCCTCCTCCCAACAGCGACTGAATTTGACCTAGCTGAAAAGCTGGCGTCGAAAATCCTGCCGCCGTCAGGACTCGAACCTAGGACCTCCCAATCAGAGGCACTGCAGTGACATCAGTTGATGCACTGAGCTACCGCCCCCGGTGTGTTGTTAAGTAATTTTTGTTACTCAAATCTAAAAGGCATACTGTACAAACAAAAGAAATACGACAGAAATAATATAAGTAGTAATACGAGTAATAGTAGTAATAAGTAGTAATATAAGTAGTAATACGAGTAATCGTATGTGGATGATAGATAATCGAGGTTAAAATTTTAGAAGCATTAATTTTATTGCATTTAACAGATTCGTTTGATGTCTGAGAGGTCTGTCGGAAACATTCGAAGGCGACTGTTTCCTTGCTGTATTCCAGGCAGGTGCCGGAGTAGCCCCACGAAGTACAACGAGCCACGGAGCCCTTGCTATCTTCCCTTCCAAGTCTTCAGCACCTATGACCTGTTGAAGCGCCAAAAAGGTAAATGCCCGACGTCATCAGTGTGAAATGTGCGTACGCTGCCTTCTTACAGGATGCTTGATGCTTGGTTTCCTGAGATTCGTAATTCTTATGGCTTCCTGCGCCGCAGGCTAAGCAATATTGCAATTAGCGGAATAAACTATGAAAATTATATTTGAAGCTCCATTTATTTTTGTATGTTAAAATTTCCGAAATTGCATAACTAATACCTGAAATACATTGATCGTGAGAATGATGTATGTTAAAACCTCAATCAATAAATGAATGAACAATGAATGAATGAATGAATGAATGGTTTTATGGCATTTTTAGAAGTATCATTTCAGTTGTGTCTGTAATGTCTCTTAACTGGACGTCCTAGAGTTCCAGTCACGATGGTGGCGGATTTTTGACGCTACGTACAATGGCTACAATGGTAGAATTCAGCCGCTGTCTGGAAGAGAATTGTAGCGGCCGGCTGCTCTGATCGTTAGGGTTCCTTCTCTTTTCGTCAATACCAGGGGAGTACTATCAATGCCAATGTCGGTACAGTTCCCTAAGGAACGAGCAACAAAACGCGCGCTTCCTCTTCCTTGTCCCAACCCAACTCTCTCACCGACACTTACATGCCCTATTCTGACACACACGTCGGCAGACCAGCTAGGCGTTTACAATTGTCTCGACAGTTAACTCGCCACACATCTCTCCTACAGGTGCTGCTGTAGGAAAGATGTGTGGAGGGGCAACACAAAATCACACGTGTAGATGGGCGCCATATCACGTTTTTACGAGGGAGGAGTACCCCGCCACCTCTCAGGATACAATCTGCACCACAGCTACGGAACAAATGACCACAGAAACTGAAGCGACTGACACCTCACCCAACGAGCGAGCGAGGGGGACTTTTGCGTGTGTGCTGCTGATATAACTTGTGTCTGCAGATCTAACTTGTGTCGATAACTGTTGTGTGTCTGCTGATAACTGTTGTGTGTCTGCTGATAACTGTTGTGTGTCTGCTGATAACTGTTGTGTGTCTGCTGATATAACTGTTGTGTGTTTGCTGATATAACTGTTGTGTGTGTCTGCTGATGTAACTTGCTCCACCCCTTCGTGATTAATAAGCACAGCGACTGAAACCAAAATAAAGGGGGCGAGTGAAGGGGGGGAGAACGTACCTGCAGCTTTCCGTTGGCGCGCTGGACGCTGGCGGGCGGCCAGGCGACGGGGTGCGCGAGGCGGCGGCGCCAGACGAAGCGGCGCAGGTGGCGGCGCGGGGCGCCCCGCACCAGCGGCGACGGCGGCGCGCCGGCGGGCGGCGGCGGCGGGGGCGAGGACGAGGACGCGGGCGTCGGCACCAGCAGCGCCACGCTCAGCGCGCGCCCGCCCTCCTCCAGGCGCACGCGCGCCGCCGGCCAGCCCGGCCGCGCCGCGCCCGCGTACCACACCAGAGACAGCGCGCCGCTCTGCACACACGAACATACAATAACTCACAAACACACACGAACACTTTCAAACGCACACGAACATCCACAAATATACACTCAAACACTCCATACACACACAAATACTTTCAAAAGCACACGAACACTCACAAACGCACACGAACGTCCTCAAACATGCACGAACACTTTCAAACCGAACATCCTCAAACATGCACGAACACGCACAAACGCACACAAAAATCCTCAAACATGTACGAACACTTACAAACGCACACGAACACTCAAACATACACGAACAGCCTCAAGCACACACGAACACTTACACACACGAACACTAACACAAGCACACAAACACTCTCAAACACACACGAACGCTTTCAGCAGCGCACGAACATTTCAAACGCACACGAACACACTTGAATGCACCCGAACACTAACAACCAGACCCAAACACCATAAACCCCATAAACAGATACGAACACTCGCAAACATACTAACACTGACAAACACACACGAACATTCACAAACTCACACGCACACCGTCAAACATACAACAACTCATAAAAATAAACAACATTAAACTACAAACCAAATTAAAACTCACAACACCACAAACAGACTAGCTCACTCACAAACAGAGGCAAACATTAACAAACACTCACAAACACACACTCTCTTTCAAACACACAGAAATAAGTTGATGTACTCGAATATAAACACAAGAACGTTCCATAACATACGTAAACAGGTTCTAGAGAACGCACACATACATTTACATTTATATTCAAATTGGCCCTTTTGAGAACTTCGTATGAAATCGAAGTATTCCAAAAAATCATGCGGAAAAGTGTAAAAAGAAAATGAAGGAGATGGGAAGCACAAAATAAAAAGAAATAAAAGAAGAACCGAAATGAGTAAGCGTCAAAAGATGGTGAAAAGAAAGAAAATACTTAAAGAAAAATGAGGATGAGAAGCATAAGGCGCAGAAAGTCCAGAGAATACCGGAAAAAAGAGGTAGAATGATGAACAAGAACACATGTGGGTGACAACCAAGATGAGAATGGGTAGAAGAACGATGAGTACAAATGAGAAGACGAGAAGAACGCCTCACCTGCTGGAACCAGTCCATCCTGGGCGCGCCAACCTCCACGACGGCCTGCGTCGCGGCGGCGGCGGACCCCGCCTCCTTCCCCTCCTCGTCGTCGCGCCCCGCCCCGGGCGGGGGCGGGGCCATGGCGGCGAGCGGCGGCGGCGGCGGCAGCGCCCGGCCGAGCGAGGCCCGGCTGTTGGCGAGCGCGGCGCGCAGCTCGTCGCTGGCGCCCTGGCTGTCCCTGCGCAGCCGCCCCACCACGCACTTCTGCAGGATGGACTCGTAGTTGACCCACGCGTGCACCTGGTTGAAGAGGTCGGTGGCGTCGCGCCCCGCCCCGCGCAGCAGCTCCTCCGCGCCGCCCGGGTGGAAGTCCATGTAGTGCGTCACGTTGTACACGCGCCCTGCGCACGCACACGAACATATACAGTGTTGTGCAGAACAAATGTTACAAACTTCTACAGCGTGGTAGGAAACTAATCGTGCATTGATTAATTGATTAACTCACGTCTCACAACATCAACACACATATTGCAGTGTTGTTCAGAACAAATGTTACAAACTTCTACAGCATGGTAGAAAATTAATTGTACATTAGTTAATTGATTAACTCACGTCTCACATCCACACACATATGTACAGTGTTGATCAGAACAAATGTTACAAACCTCTACAACAAGGTAGGAAATTAATCGAATATTGGTTAATTGACTGATTAACACACGTCTCACAACAACACACATATGTACAGTGTTGTTCAGAACAAATGTTACAAACTTCTACAGCATGGTAGGAAATTAATCGTCATTGGTTAATTGACTGATTAACACACGCTCACAACATCCACACACATATGTCAGTGTTGTTCAGAAAAATGTTACAAACTTCTACAACATGGTAGGAAATTAATCGAACATAGTTTAGTTCATTACGTGAAGAGATGTTATAGCGGGAGAATGCGGTCATATTCCCTGCCAGATGGCGAGATCCGGCGCTGACATTCACGTCCGCGTGCGGAAATTTCCCCAACCAGGTCTCTCCCACCAGCGGGGCACCGCCCCAGCCGGGACAAGCTCTAAGCAACCGACCGGTCTCCCGGAATATGTGCTAGTGTAGTGCATATTAGTGTGTGTGTGTGTGTGTGTGTGTAAGGGGAGAGGAGAGGACAAGGAAGAGAAAGGAAAGATCGCACGCGGTCCGTGGCCTGTTTGTTAGGGTACAGCTCCGGCATTCGCCTGGTGTTGATCGGAGAAACCACGGAAAACTACTGATTAGAGCAGCCGGCCGCTAGAATTCTCTTCCAGACAGTGACAGAACTATACTTAGCTATTTATCTAGTGTAGGAAAACCTGCTGCCGTCAGGCTCGAACTTAGGACCTCCCGGCCAGAGGGACTGCAGTGACATTAGTTGATGCATTGAGCTACCGCTCCCGGTCACAGGAGTCAACTTGTCCACTTCCAATTAAAATACTAAATTATTTGTTTGTTTTTTTCAGCGTTGACGACGAAAACGTCGCAATTTTCTAATTAAGAGGTTTGGTGCATGCGCGGCAAAGACAATCTGATGCAGTAAAAGCTTAAAGGTTTAAGATTTTACCTCTTTTAGATGTCCATGTGGAGCGTTACGTTGTATACGCGATATGCACACACATCATGTTCCGAAGAAGTGTTACAAATATCTAATGCAAATCCAGAGGGTGAAGATAATAACATTTCGCCAATGAATATATGGTGGGGAAATCCTGTGTAACGAATTTCCACGCCTGGCATTTTTCCACTGAATGGAATGCGATTGTGCACCGGTGTCTGGCAATGATTTAAATGATTAGGGATGAAGAAAATGAAATGTAGATCTTGAAGTCGTATCAGAAGAAATATGAGGAAATGAGAGAAGAAAATGTCGAAAAGGATGACTTCTTTCTGGTCAACATATGGGATGAAATCTCAAATAACGAAGATACATATACCCCAGATTGCTATGCAGAGCAACTCCTCCTGCAGTGATGTTTCGTAGAGACTGAACTCATAGAAGCCGACCGGCCTTTAATTGCAAGAAAATTTGCGAAGAGACGTCCATGAGGTTTGACGCGCGGACGGCAGCTCAGACACAATCGAATCTGAACGATAAAGTCAACTCAGCGTAGTTTTCGCCTTAGGAAACACTGTCCTCTGACCTGACAAACGCGTGTGCCTACCAAACCCAGTGCACGAACCTACCGGTCAGTAATGCCATGTCAAAAATGTCATTTTGTCATCAAAAGTATTTCCATAGACGATGGTATGATTAATATGAAAACGAGTGGATCTCGGCCGGTGAAGCCTCTGAAATGGAGTGAGAGATCCAAGAACAGAGCCTCTCGTTTCGTGTAACTATTTTTTATATTTTTTAATTTTTTTAATTTTAATTCGTTGCGTCGTTGTTGATGCAACGCGTCTCTTAACCCTTGTTGAGCGTTGAGCGCTTTCTTCTGGAGTAATCCTCCGTTACTGAGCATACTATACTCATACTCCGTTACTGAGAATAATCTCAAGTCAAGTCTCGTAACGCCGCAGTCAGTCAGTGCCTTTTATCCCTTCGGCCAGGGGCTCGACGACGTTAGATCCCGGGGTTCCTGGCCGGTCACCCAACCACGAACCCGCGAGTCTCGAATTCGCTTAACCTTCGTGACTTCACGGAGCGTAGTAAACGAATTCGGCTAGCGCCTCCGGCTAATTTCTACTAATTTCTACTACTTTCTTGGCTGTTCGGTTCGGCAAGAACTAGTGCAAGCGATCGAGATCTTCCAAACCTTCACGCTTCTTATTTTCGTACTTGAGCGTCATTACCTAAAATTGACAATTTTTTTAACTTCTCACAAATTACACCTTCGGTAAAATTATTTATGTAACTTCTTTAAATTTCATTGGCTTATTATAGTTGATAAAGTACTTCAGTATCTTCATGCCGACGGACATTTGTGACAGAATTATGACTACATTATGATACATTGATTGCCCAAAGTGAATTTCGAGACTCCTAGTCGAACCCAATCATTTCGAAAAAGAGAGCACAAAAATGAAACGAATACAGGATTAACCGATGATAGTTTATTAATATAATATTTTTGCTTATGTATTAGTTATTTAATAGGTAATTACTACACATAGATATTATATAACTTGATATTATGAGGCCAGGCTGAGGGTCTTTAAGCCATTACAATATCGACATCCTACCCCGTTCTAACCTTTCGAATTCTGGTATTCACCCCAAATGGTCTCCATCGCATCAAAGCCGCAGAACAGAGACCATAAAGTACGACTGAGGAAAAAACACCTGAAGGGAGAAAAACCTGCCGTCAGAAACCGAGTACATGCTAATGGTTTTACTTCTTGGCACCTAAACCCTTCGGCCCCGAGATAAATTGATATATTTGCGAATGAAAATGCGTTTTCATCCCCAAATTTGTCGGACCCCTATACAACATCGCTTTTAAAGACGATTCGTTTGGTTTGGTTATTTCGTGTTTCCGGGCGCGTTAACTGCTTTGGTCATTAGTCCCGTTAGTGTAGTGCATGTTTGTTTCTCAAGAGATGGCGGTGGTCTTCCTCAGCTGGATGGCGAGATTCGGCGCCGACCTACCGTCGACTAGTGGGGTTTCCCCCTAACCAGGACTCTCCCACCAGCGGGGCACCGCCCTAACCGGGACAAGCTCTAAGCTCCCGACCCGTCTCCCGGAATATGTGGTAGTGTTGTGCATGTTAGTGTAAGAGTGTGTGTCTAAGGGGAGAGGATAGGACAAGGAAGAGGAAGGACAGATCGCGCGCGGTCCGTGGCCCATTTCGTAGGGTACTGCACCGGCATTCGCCTGGCGTTGATCGGAGAAACCACGGAAAACTAGCGATGAGAGCAGCCGGCCGCTAGAATTCTCCTCCAGACAGCGACTGAATTCGACCTAGCTGAAAAGTTAGTGTCGAAAATACTACCGCCATCAGGACTCGAACCTAGGACCTCCCGGTCAGAGGCGCTGCAGTGACATGCTGCGTTGATGCACTGAGCTACCGCTCCCGGTTTTAAAAACGACTTCAAAAGTCGTTTTATATACCTCCCCCCGCAAAAATTTTTTTTTTCGGTCTGGCATTTTTACATGATTGGCTTCGTCGGGTGGGAGCTGCTCCTATAAGCGCATTCGCCCACGCACAGTGCACTTGCAGTCGCTTGCCGGCGCTTCCGAGAAGGCATCGAACGCTTCCCTCCTCCCCGTCCGGGCGGCCTGAAAAAGGCCCCCGCCGCACCGGCCGGATTCCCAGAGGAAGCAAATTGCAACGGCTTCCTCGAAGGACGCGTTCATTTATTCCACCAACGGGCGGACATTGACCAGCGGCGCAGTTCGCTCGTGACCGCAAACCAACTGAACGGGAACAAACGTTCAGACGTCACATGTGCACGAGGTAAACGTTTAGATACACTATGTTTTTTTGTCAAGAACTATATTTTCTGTAAAACGCGGTGCTTTACACTCAATTTAGTAAAGTATTTCTTTTATTCAGATAAAGACAGAGATGGAAAAATTTAAAATTTGTTCTACACATTTTCATTTTTCCAATTCAATTATAAGATTAATAATAATAATAATAATAATAATAATAATAATAATAATAATAATAATAATAAACACTTCAGTGAAGAAACGAGGATAAATCATAGAGAACAATGTAATACCCCACATAACAGGTACCACACTTCTTTCAGACAGACAAGACAGAGAAAAGTCCTATCTGAAACAGAAATGCAATTCAGCCCTGAGATGACCTGAAGGAAAACGTGAGACTATTCTGTAAGAAAACTAATGTATTATTTAAAACCTAATAATTTAAAATCTGGCAACAGAAAAACAATACTAGAATTAAATAATATTATAGTGAAATTTAGTTATGAATTGGTGATATTGAAATATTGTTCTTGTAATAAAGATATATTTTGTAATTGAAAGTTTTAGATATGGTCTAATTGTAAACTATTATTCTGAATTTGAATATATTACACCCCTGATGTTCGAAATCAGTTTTATGAACTCTTTTGCAACATGGGAAAAAATCTGACTTCAGAGATATTTACGTATAAGAATTCTTGGCAGTGGAGTTTTGTGACATGGGGAAGGTCGTATTCGATGTCTTGCCGCTAATTGCCCTCATTTTATCACGTGACAAACTCGCTTCGTGTAGATCAAATCCTCTACCCAGATATCGTCGCCCATAAACGACGATTAATTTGTAAATGTATGAGAAATGATTCCGGGTGTAGGCCGTCATTTGTCTCGTAAATGTAGTATATGTTGCATCCCGTGAAGTGACGGCGTTCCTCCCCAGCTAGAATGTTGCTCTTAGTCCGATCAACTTGATGGCTTCTGCGATTCCCTCAGATATTTCCGTAGGCGAAAAGTAGCGGTGGCTCAGTGTATCAACTGATGTCACTGCAACGTCTCTGACAGGGAGGTCCTAGGTTCCCACTCCCCACGGCGGCAGGATTTTCGACACTAGCTTTTCAGCTAGGTCGAATTCAGTCGCTGTCTGGAAGAGAATTCTAGCAGCTCTGATCGGTAGTTTTCCGTGGTTTCTCCGATCAACACCAGTCGAATGCCAGAGCAGTACCCTATCAAACGGCCACTGACCGCGCGCGATCTGTCCTTCCTCTTCCTTGTCCTATTCTCTCCCCTTACACACACTCTTACACTAATATGCACTACACTACCACATATTCCGGGAGACCGGTCGGGAGCTTAGAGCTTGTCCCGGCTGGGGCGGTGCCCCGCTGGTGGGAAAGTCCTGGTTAGGGGGAAACCCCACTAGCCGACGGTAGATCGGCGCCGGATCTCGCCATCCAGCGGGGGAATATCAGCGCCATCTCTCGAGAAAAAACAGGCATTACACTGTCGAGACTCATGACCAAAGCCGTTGTCGAGCCGGGAAACACAAAAAAATCAATCAATCAAAGAACACAGAGAACAACCTATCAAAGAAAGCCGTCAGGCAGAAATCTCCAGATAGCGGCTGAATTCGACGCAGCTATCTTCTGTCGAAAATCAACCACCGCCGGCATTTGAAACCTCGACCGTCCCGACCAACGACGCTAAACAACGCCGTACCTTCCACGCCAACGCAGATTTTTTCCGTCCGCCTGCCAGCAGGCCCACTGCGCAAGGACTCGGTGCCTGCCAGCAGGAGGGCGGCGGACAGCCGACTATCGACAAGCGAGTTAACGACAGACAGACGGCCTTGGCCCTTGCCCCCTCGGCTCCCCCCCCCCCGCGTCCCACCTGCGCAGCTCACGGCGCCAGGAAAACATCCCCCGATCCTCCGGCGGAGGAAAACTTCTTCCGGGAGAAAAATCCTCCGACTCAGCGAGGGTTTCCGAGACTCCGGGGCGGTGAAAAGTTGGCGCTGGGACGCTGGGGAAGACTGGAATTGTTCCGGGAGTTTGCAACCCCCGGAAGAAAAACATCCACGTGCGATGTTTGAGGAGGAAATTGCAGCACCGAGCCTTTACTGTCTTTCTTCCGGCGCTGTCGGGGTACATACGACTAAAATGGCTCAGTGACACACTCACGCTGCAGTGACTCTGATCGGCAGCTCCTAGGGTTCGGGTCCCGACGGAAGCAAAGTTTTTACACTAGCTATGAGTATACTGAATATATATTGTCGAATTATGACACAGTCTGGACAAGAATTCTAGTGGTCAGGTGCTCTGATATTGGCAATTCCGACATTCGGTATTTGCGATAAAAATCAGATGAATGCCGGAGCAATACCCTAACAAACGGGTCATGAACCACGCGCGATCTTTCCTTCCTTTTTGCTGACCTATCTTCTCCCCTTTAACCTACACACATTCACACACACACACACACACACACACACACACAAATGCAGTACACAACCACTCACGACGGGGACCAGTCGGCATCTTAGAGCGAGTCTCGGCTGGGGCAGTGCCCTGCTGTGGGAGATACCTAGAAGGGGAAATCCCTGCAAACCGACGAGTAGGTTGGTGACGGATGTTCCCAAACAGGGGAGAACAGCCTCATCCCGGGATAAAACATTCACTACACTAACGGCTCTATCGACCATCGCAGTTGATGTGCCCAGAAACATGAATCAATCAATCTTACTGATATCAGTTTTAAGGTGAGCGCAATAGTTTTTTGAAAGCTCAAGATGCAACTCAATTTGGCAATGGAATATTGACTAGGCTTGAATTGTTCCGAGCGCTCAGTCAGGTACTACAAGAGAAATACGCCCATATACGATGTTTCAGTCGGAAATTCACTATTTCTCTTCACTGTCTGTCCTTTTCCGATATCATTCCCATGGATATTTCGACATCTTAATTTTAAATACGATTTCTATTAAAACATTGTAATTCTAAAAGAACGTTCCAGACGCCATAAGACATATTAAGGAATATAAATGAATTGAACAATATGTATTTTTAAGCAAAAGTTAGAGTCGTTTATGTCGCAGTCACTGTACAAAAAGAAAAACACCCATCCTCTCTTTACAAGTACTCGGAAAAAACTAGTTTTTTTTTATTCTAGGAAGACCACGAGTGAAAAGTTGGACCGAATAGAAACGAACAAAAGTTTTTTCAGAGCTTGGGTCCCTGAAAAGAAAACCATCCACGTTTTATGTTACACGTTCGAGCTTGTAAATATCTCTAATGTCGCTTTTGATGACGATTTGATTTTGTAAGGATTTATATGGAAAGTCGAATCTGAAGTAAGGCTTTTACAAAAGAGAATGTTAACTCTTACAATGCGTATAGTATTCAACGGACACCCGATATTCCTGAAAAAGTCACATTAAATAAAAAATAAAAGTATAAAATTCAAACGGCTTGAAATAAATGTTCCGCCAAATTTTTTATTGACTGTCAATTTGTAAGCCAGGTGGGAAAACAAATATTTCATTTCGAACCGCTTCGTTTTTCAGAGTTAATCCCTCAGAGGGCCTTTAAAGTCGAGCAGTCATGCCGCATGTAGAAAGTCGGCGCAAGAAAGTTGCGAAAGTTTACTGTTACGAGCGCCTGCAACCTCGGAACGCGAAATCAGCCATGTGCGGCGATCAGAAAGAAAACTGAAGAAGCATGAATATTTCTCTTGTAAGTCTTTCTGCAATTTCCTATTCTGATTCGGGGAGGCGTATCTTTCTGGTGATCATAGTTCCAAGACTAATGTGGTTAGGCGGAAGAGCGGGCCTGATGGCCCGAGTCTCGCCACATAAATAAAGTCATTATTATTATTATTATTATTATTATTATTATTATTATTATTATTATTATTATTATTATTATTATTATTATTATTATTAAAGTCATTATTATTACTAATTACAGTCAGGAGAAGTCGGACTGCCTTATCATTATCTTTTCCACGAGAGCCTTCTCGCGTGCACCTGAGGAAATTTTTTTTGGTCATTTGTCAATCTGTGTAATGATTCATTTATTTCAGAGTATATCCTCAAGGATCCATTTTCACTCCAAACGCTAACATTAATAACAAATTCGTCGAATGAATACAGGAGTAAACAAAGCAACTTAAACTCCAATTATATTTATATGTGTTATGTTAGTAAACATCCAGTCAATTGTCAGTTGAAATTCATAAAAACATTACATGGAAATATGCACAAATGACAGGAATTTTCGTTGTGACAAATATATTAATCAAAAGGCATTATCGTGCTTTAATCAAACGAGGAGTTACAAATGTCTGATTGTTGCTATTTTTGTAAAGTGAAAACTACTATAAAAATTCAACCTGAAATTTGAACAATAGTGATAGAAATAGTATTTAAACTTAAATAACCGAAAACAAAAAAGGATATTTTAACACGTATTCAAAATGTAAAAATTATTTAGAAAATAAATATCGTAAGACATATTACAATAGGAGATTGGGAAGTTATCAAACGAGTTCGTAACGGCGTGATAGAAAATCCACCGATAATTGCATTAATACAAGTATAATACGTCAGGAATATCGCACGTTTTATGCACTCTGTAAAAATTCCAATGAACTATAATTTTCGGTTTAATATGAATTTTCGTCCTGCGAAAGGTAAAATACTAATGATAGAAGTTAATTAGACTATTAATAACACTTATTAAGAAACTGAATATAATAGTTAATTGAGGACCTTGGATTATGACAACACTTGCGTTCTAATAACTCTCATTTCGAAATTGATTTCAGTTTCGTAAAGTTTGATTGAAGGTAACCAAAGCAGTTAAAACTATTTTTAGTTTCCAATATAGAGGTTCAGGCATCGCATGCATTTTACTGATCGTCAAAAGAGCAACTTTAATGCATCTCCTAGCAGGGCACACAGAGTAGACATAAAAGTAGTCTGGCGTCTTAATTTCAGGGAGACATAAAACCATATAAAAAATTGAGCTCGCGCCTGTATTTCTCAAAGTGAAGTCGCTACTTCTACCAACACATTCTCCGTTTTATGGAAGGAAGTTGGATTAGAGTGGAGATAAGACGAAGAGTTCGCGCTCACTGTACCTGTGAGCGGGTCGATCAGGTGCTCAGCCGTAGGAGAAATTTACGATAGCGCTACGCGAGTGATGAATAAAGCGTCTTTCTTTTATGTTCTTTGAAACGACGCAGGTGTTGCCAAACTACCAACATGCGTGTGTACGTAGAGAAGCAGATAAATTAACCAGGGGATGCCTGGACGTTTGTTTTTACTGCAATCATGCATTAGACAGAATAAAGCCGCCACATTCCGTACTCGATGCTCCGCTCCCGTTCAGCCTCTCCCTTCGTAACTTCATTTGCTTTGACGTTGAATTGCTCGAAGCTTATATTCACTATTAGCTTGTATAAATTTACCGGGAGCGGTAGCTCAGTGCATCAACTGATGTCACTGCGGCGCCTCTAACCGGGAGGTCCTAGGTTCCCACTCCCCACGGCGGCAGGATTTTCGACACTAGCTTTTCAGCTAGGTCGAATTTAGTCGCGCCTGGAGGAGAATCTAGCGGCCGGCTGCTCTGATCGGAGTTTTCCGTGGTTTCTCCGATCAACACCAGGCGAATGCCGGAGCAGTACCCTACCAAACGGGCCACGGACCGCGCGCGCGATCTGTCCTTCCTCTTCCTTGTCCTATCCTTTCTCCCTTACACACACACCTACACTAACATGCACTACACTACCACATATCCCGGGAGACCGGTCGGGAGCTTAGAGCTTGTCCCGGCTGGGGCGGTGCCCCGCTGGTGGGAGAGTCCTGGTTAGGGGGAAACCCCACTAGCCGACGGTAGGTCGGCGCCGGATCTCGCCATCCAGCGGGGGATGACCACCGCTATCTCCCGAGAAAAAACATGCACTACACTAACGGGACTAATGACCAAAGCAGTTGACGCGCCCGGAAACACGAAAAAACCAAACCAATGTATAAATTTAGTCGTAAAATGTATGGGCTTTCAGAAAATTCGATTCCATTTCCATCGATTTCCTCACCGTATTCATACTCGTATTTTCATAATCAAGCGGCGGCGATGGTGTAACGATGAACGTATCGGACTGTTATACCCAATAACCACAATGTCATACTGAAGTTTGCGGGTTCAAACCCGATTGAAGCCGTGGATTTTTAAGGAGAAAAACTCCTTCGTACGCCTTCCTTCGGAGGGGAAGTAAAGCCGGCTGTCCCATGTTAGTAGATTTACTGCATGTAAAAGATCCTCAAGCCTAAATGAAGCCTCTGAGCCAAATTCAAATTGCCTGTTTCGTCGTCCAAGTAATACCTTCTTTCTCACCTAGTGAGTGAAAGGAACATAATGAAATTTGCGTGGTCAGGCGGAAGAGCAGGTCTCATGACCAGAGTCTCGCCACGTAAAATAAGGCATTCATTCGTGAAATATCTAAAAAAAGAGTTCTTACCGCTAACATTTGAAAGGCGATGTCTAGTGAAAATTGAACAGAACTTCTTTCTAATTTGTGACACTTTATTCGAAACTGCTACAACTGGGTTGAAATGTACCTGAACGCATCACAAGAAACAGATGTCATCATCACCTAGGAAAGAAATTGGATGTGAAAAGAAAGTATTTCACCGAGATATCACAAAGTGTTCTTTCATCTCTACGGATAAAATTGAGGTTCCTGTCTGCGAGTTCAAAATATCAGTCTCTTAAATATCTCATTTGCTAATTTAAATGATATAAAAACACATGACTTATTTTTACGACTTTCGTCAGTCTGTTTGTTCGGAGTAATCTCAGAAACGGATGAAATGATTTCGATGCGGTTTGAAAAGTTAAATCAGGCAAAACGTAGGCTCCTGTTTTTAAATAATTAATTTCAATTTTAAAAAGTAGACTTCTGCTAGTTTTTTATACAGGTATAGCGATATAGTTTGAAAAACGCTTTAAAAGATAGGCGCAAAGGCATTATGACAATCCGCAGTCCATTTGTCGATCTGTTTCTTCATATCGATCGTGCACATCTCGAAAACAGTGCATCTTTGACCCATAACATATGGTTCTCTAAGCCAAAATGCTCAAATCAATTTTCTCACACTATAATCTACAATGTGACATCTTGTAGCATCTCATATTGTAAGGGGTCGGCTCTTATGAATGGGAAATATGAAACTGGAGAAAACGAATTGCTCGTCAAACACGTTTCGCGCACATATATACTTCAAGTTTCATACTTCTATTATAGTTAAAGTTCTATCATACTTCAAGTTTCATACTTCTACTATATACTTCAAGTGGGATTTCCTCCAGGGTCGAGCGGCGAGTGAGGTGGTGTGTTTCTGTATTAAAAGATTACAGTCGCTCGGGGTGAATACCAGGCTGGCGCGTAGCGCGCAATGCAGCAATGCTATTCAACTCAAATTGTTTTTAACTTCCGTCTATGAATTTATAATTCGTCAAACAAAATTTGCCACATTTCTATGTCTATTTTAATATTTCATTTATCTTTTTAAAAGCTGCATTTAATTTATACTTGGTTTCTACTAACTTCTTACAAGTGAAATAAATTTTTACATTTGTATATAATATTACATGTTCGGTCTTTGCATGCATCTGACATGTGGTTAGGCGGAAGAGCTGGCCTGATGGCCCGAGCCTCACCATATTAATAAAGGCATTATTATTATTATTATTATTATTATTATTATTATTATTATTATTATTATTAAGTTCAGGTGGCTACAAGAGAGAGTTGTCGAACGGGTACAGTAGCTTGTCACTCTAAAAACGGATTGCACAACTCGATTGGTAAGCGGAAAAAGTTTAGCGATGCTAGGGATTTATTTAGTAATTACTTTTTACATTAAGAATTTGTAAGTAACTATTAGTACATCGAGTCATGAAACATTTACTGAAAACTAACGCAGTTACTAAAAGATTACGTAAGTTCCAAATATCAATCCGGAAGATTTCCTCAATACCACCAAATTAAGTTACGCAAGAGTAACACAGTTCCAATATCCAGCGAATTACGAAATTCCTCAATAGCGACAAATGGAGTTATGAAAGATTCACTCAGTTCCAATACAAATCGAGCTACGGAGAGCAAACTCAATACTCGCAAGTTGAGTTACGAAAGGTCTTCGGTCCCAATACACGCCGAGCCACGGGGGGCTCCCTCACTTCAAACACACAAAGGCAGGGGGTCGGAGGGGGCGGGGCGAGCGTCCTCGGTGCTCGCGTGTGGCCCCGCGGGATAAGAGTCGGCTCGCAATCAGCCAAGTGCTGCCCCGGCGCCTCCGCCCGCTTGTTCAACGCCTCGCCTCCCCCGCCGCCCTCGCGACCCTTTCGTGTGATTGACTGATGCGTTCATGTTCCCGGGCACGGCAACTACAGTCCACTCCGGTTATAGTGAACTCGGATATAGTGAACTCGGATATAGTGAACTCTAATATAGTGAACTCTAATATAGGAACTCAATATAGTGAACTCTAATATAGTGAACTCTAATATAGTGAACTCTAATATAGTGAACTAATATAGTGAACTCTAATATAGTGAACTCTAATATAGTGAACTCTAATATAGTGAACTCTAATATAGTGAACTCTGATATAGTGAACTCGGATATAGTGAACTCTGATACAGTGGACTCTGATACAGTGGACTCGAATATAGTGAACTCGGATATAGTGGACTCGAATACAGTGAACTCGAATATAGTGAACTCGAATATACAGTGGACTCTGAATATAGTGAACTCGGATATAGTGAACTCGGATATAGTGAACTCGAATATAGTGAACTCGATATAGTGAACTCGAATATAGTGAATCGATATAGTGAACTCGATAAGTGAACTCGATATAGTGAACTCGATATAGTGAACTCGTATATAGTGAACTCGGATATAATGAACATATTTATATGAACTTTAGTCACTGGTCCCGTTTCACTTACATTTCAAATAAGCACAAGAAGATTTGGTGATAGTGAACCTGAACGTCGGCTATAGTGAACGTAGGAAATAAGTCCAGAAAATTAATTGGATCTCGTATGTTATTACACGAGTTGAAGAGCCTTCCGAGAGTGGGACGGTGTTCCAACAGTGCAAGAGGCATTTAAAGGTATCATGACTGCATTTCGATCCTTCGAGACAGCGTACAACGCAGAATGAAGTATGGAAAGAGCGCGAACTCTCGAGAAGAATCTAGAGAAATTGCTAATGAAAAATGCACGAAGCAAACAATTGAAAATAATTGATCTTTTAAAGACAAATAAAGATTTTGGAATTTTCAGTTCGTGCTGTTAATGCATTTTGCTGTACCTCTATATTAATAAAATCAATCGTTGAGGCGAAAATTCTATTTAATTTTGACATCATCGGATATAGTGAACCTCTAATACAGTGAAATAAAACTTAAGTCCCCAGAAGTTCACTGTAACCGGAGTCGACTGTATTTTCGTCCTCAGAACCGTTAGTGTTGTGCATAACAGGAGATGGCGGTGTTCCTACGCTGTCGGAATGTGAGATCCGGCTTACAAGTCGGTTTGAGAGGTTTCCCCCATCCATGTATCACCAGCGCACGTTTTCTTGAGCCCTCCTTTCGCTAGTTGCAAGAGGAGTGGGGAGTTTGGGTATTTTGACAAAAGGAATATTATATCAAATTTGTAGCTCGTTTTCGATGCGAAATAGTTTCCATTTCACGGTAGCGAATATTTCTGGTTATCAGATTTTGTCTATAACGCTCGTTGCTATCATTGACTCATAACTGAACCAATTTTAGCAAAGGAGTGGGGGTAGGTATTTCGGGGCTGAAGAAAACGTGCGCGAGTGATATGCTGGACCGTGCTGGACATCGCCCCGCACAAAACAAGCTCTCAGCTCCCGACTGGGCTATCGACATGTATGGTAGAAAAATGCACATGTACTTTAGTGATTAAGAGGATAGGACAAGGAAGAGGAAGAGAAGATCGTGTTCGGTCCGAGGTCCGTGTGTTCAGGTATTCACCTATTGTTAATCGGAGAGATCACGATCAGAGTCGCCACCGGCTAGACTTCCCCTCCAGACAGCGACTCACTTCGATCCAGCTACGTGGCTAGTGTCGAAAATCCTGCTACCGTCGGGTCTCGAACCATCGGAGTCAATGGCGCTGCCGTATCTTCATCCCCTCTCCGCCCCCTCTCTCTCCCGTTCTCCCAGCATTCGTTCTTGTCCCCACTCTCGCTACCGCCCTCACTTTCTTCCTCTGCTGCGTCTTTGTTCTACCTCTCCACCGTTGGCCCCGTCCTGGCCTTCACCGCTCTCGCCTATGCCCATGCCGCCTTCGACGCAACCTCATCCATCATCTCGCTATTGCCTTCTTCCCCTTGCCCCGACCTACGATCGTCATCAGCCTCATGACCGACATCTCCTTCGTCCTCGCCCCCGTCATAGCCTTCCTCTTCTGTTATCCCACCCAGTGAAAACATCTAGATCCATCTTGGTAAGCTATGCACCAACGTCCAAACACTGAACGTTCAAAAAATAGATTCTTCGAGGCATTTCTTTATTCGTATAGTAACATGCACTACACTAACGGGACGTTAGTGTAGTGCATGTTTTTTCTCGGGAGATGGCGGTGATCTTCCCCCGCTGGATGGCGAGATCCGGCACCGACCTACCGTCGGCTAGTGGGGTTTCCCTCTAACCAGGACTCTCCCAGCAGCGGGGCACCGCCCCGGTCGGGACAAGCTCTAAGCTCCCGACCGGTCTCCCGGAATATGTGGTAGTGTACTGCATGTTAGTGTAAGTGTATGTGGAAGGGGAGAGGATAGGTCAAGGAAGAGGAAGGACAGATCGCGCGCGGTCCGTGGCCCATTTGGTACGGTACTGCTCCAGCATTCGCCTGGTGTTGATCGGAGAAACCACGGAAAACTACTGATCAGAGCAGCCGGCCGCTAGAATTGTCCTCCAGACAGCGACTGAATTCGACCTAGCTGAAAAGTGAGTGTCGAAAATCCGGCAGCCATCAGGACTCGAACCTAGGACCTCCCGGTCAGAGGCGCTGCAGTGACATCATATATAGCTACAGACAAGTTTGTCTCTTGGTCTGATACCGGAATAATTGAAATGCAGCAATACTGTCGATGTCTTTCAATCTCATAAGGAACGTGTCATTTCAAGAGAAGCAAGCACATCTTCCGATACATTGCAACTGGATATCGGCAACTCCTAGATCCTATACTCCGATTTACACATATTGGCACTTCAAGGACACGATTCAATTCAATGATGTCTTATTTTACGTGGCGAGACTGAGGCCATAAGGCCTGCTCTCCCGTTGACCACGCAAATTTCGCTACATTCTTTCACCGTATAGTGGAGAAAGAAGGTATTACTCGGGCGAAGCAGGCGATTTGATTTGAGTTCAGAGGCTTCTTTTAGGCTTGGGGATCTTTTACGTGCAGTAAATCGACTACATGGGCCAGGCATATACTACGATCTGGAAGGAGTGGGGGACATTGCTTTCCAATCGAAACCTCCAATACCAAAATTTAAAGTCTTTACGAAACTCCCGATTGTATGAGTTTCCCCTTTCCATCCAGATCGTGATCTTGAAGAGACACTGCGTTCAAATCGTGGTGTAGTTCGGACGGGAGAGGATGTGCAACACCAGCAAATTAAGCAGCATCTTTAAACAAACATCACAAAACACCATTCTTCTCCCTATTGCTGTTTCCAACCCTACCCCAGTACAGGGCATTCTACTGATCTTTTATCCCATACGGAGCCTCCCTCACCATTCAGAAATATTCTGGCAACACTTGGCGTATGGCTAACCCTCGAATCTGAGCTGCAGTTTCTCAAAAAAAACAACAAAAAAACTAAGGTAATATTTGACGCAGTAGGACATAAATATTTCAGAGGATTTATAAAGTAAATCCACATTCATTTATCCAACTTTAAAAACCAACGTCAATAATATTTACAAAATGTGTGCAACTACGCAAAGACATCACTTGCAAAACTCACACTTACATAAAATACTGCGGAGTCGAAAAGTACTTTGTACGAACACAACCCCTATAAAGCGAAAACGTTTCACTAAAATTCAATTATTCACTTACACACATTTTCTATTTACGAGTACTGAAAAGGTGAAAAGTAATTGTATCGCGAAAGGTGCATTAAGATAACAAAGTGCGCATGAGAGAAAAAAGTGTAAGATTTAAAACCAGAGGTCACGTTGTTAACGGAGGTCATAGAGCCACCTTCGCCGGCTGTAACGACGAACTCGTTTTGGCGACGTTCCAATTACTTCCCGGGACTTCGCGGGCCATAATTCGCTTTTGATGAAGACGACGTCGCTGCAAACGAGAATTGCGAGGGAAAATTAGTTTCGCGGGGAATTAATCTAATGGAAGAGATGCGCGTAACAGGGGAAAGGAAGACGACGTAAAGAGATTACTGTATTTGCAAACTTACAAATATTAAGGTTTAATATTTCCTGGGTGGTGATAATATGGACGTGCTTTGATAGGGTGTTTTTGAAAGTTTTCCTCAATGACATTCACTCGGATGTTGCAGCAGAATCTTAAAACACGGGTGGTCAAGACTGATTCTTCCTTTCAGCATCAAGAACCCGTTTCTATTCATAGTGTGGAGCTATAAAAATCATTGATTAATTGGTGATTCCGGACGCGTCAACTGCTCCTGCTGGTCATTATTCCCGAAAGTGTAGTGCATGTGTTTTCCTCGAGAGGTGACGGTGATATTCTTACGCTGTATGGTGAGATCCGACGCCGACCTACCGCCGGCTAATGGGATTTCCCCAGCCAAGTATCTCTCACCAGTGGGGCCCCGTCCCAGCCGTGATAAGCTCTAAACTCCCGTCCGGTCTCCCGACATGGGCGGTAGTGTAGTGCATGTAAGTGTTTGTGAGTGAGTAAGTAAGTGAGGATAAGACAAGGAAGAGGAAGAAAAGGTTTCGCGGTGTCCGTGACCCGTTTGTTAGGGTTCTGCTCCGGCATTCGCCTGGTGTTGATCGGAGAAACCACGGAAAACTACCGATCAGAGCAGCCGGCCGGTAGAATTCTCCTCCAGACAGCAGCAGATCTCGACGTACCTATCTTCCTGTAGCCAGTGCAGGAAATCCTGCCAATGTCGGGACTTGAACCTAGGACCTTGCGGTCAGAGGTACTGCAGTGACTTCAGTTGGTCTCGCGGTTCCATGAAATCTCCGCATAGTCTTTTCCTCACAATGAAGAAAACCTACGGTCGACCACCAGTACGCGAATGTAAAGCGAACACATATTGAGGAAAGTTACATCAGATAATGAAGGAGAAATAATTGATTGAGGTATCATAAATAACAATAAGATTTTGGATTTTAGTCGAAGTGGTATTTTAGAAAGTGTCTTCGGAATGAATAGGTGAGGATGGAAAATTTATGAACACTGTAATACAAAAAAAATCCATAATGCATATCAAGACGCAGTTGTTTGCCTGCTCATTGAATGTTTCCGTTAAAAGTATTGCAATTTCAAATGATTTTTACTAGACCAATCTAGAGAAAAAACAAAAACAACATTGCTATTACTGCCCCGTGAAAGTGTATGCAATTGGATGTTATATCGCACAAAGTGAAACGAGCAAATAAAAATAAGCAGATGTGCAGAGAATGAAAGGGAGTTTGAGAAATACGTCAGAGAGAAAGGAGAGTTTTTACTGACGATTCCGGGCGCGTCAACTGCTAAGGTTATTCCCGTACGTCTAGTACATGTTTTTGCCTCGGGAGGTAGTGATGATCATCCCCCTCTTGGTGGTGAGATCCAGCGCCGACCTATAGTCGGATAGCGGGGTTTCACTCAGCCAGGTATCTCTCAAGTCGGTCTCTCGGCATGTGTGGCAATGTAGTGCATGTTAGGATAAATGTGTGTAAGTACGAAGTGAGGATAGGAAAAGAAAGATGAATGAACGATTGCGCGCGGTCTGTGCCCCGTTTGTTAGGGTACTGGTTATTCAATACTTTATTGCCAATTGAATTATTCCCTTGAATTTCCTTTTAATGATGGATAAAATATTGCTTGGCCCGAAGAGTAAAAAGATTTTATATCCTCCATTAAATTAGTATCCTTGGATTATATCATTGCCTCTGTGATGATTTTTTCTAGTAAATAAAATGACTCTTTCATTTTATACCATTAATCAATCCTGGGAATGATTTGTTTCTCAGATAGATACATATCACTAACTTAGAGTACTGCTCCAGCATTCGTCTGGTGTTGATCGGAGAAACCACGGAAAACTAGCGATCAGAGCAGACAGCTGCTAGAATTCCCTTCCAGATAGCGGCTGAATTCCATCACGCTATCTAGCTAGTGTCGAAAATCCTGCTACCGTCAGGACTCGAACATAGGACCTCCGGTCAGAGACCCTGCAGAGACGTCATTTGATGCCCTGAGCCACCACTCCCTGTAGAAAGGAGAGAACCAACGTGAAGAACAGAATAATAAAATTGGGAAAAAATGGACCAAGAGAATATACACGTTGGGCAATTAAGTGTAGACGCTCGCGCCTTGAAAAATAACGGAGTATTTTACTTATTACTCTTTTCGCTGCAGGGACTTCCGTGACTAAATGCTTCCGGTGTTTAATTTCCTTGACGTTTGTGTTAAACCTCAACGTTGTGCCTCCATTTGCCCCAACGAACTGTCTGCTCGACTCTGTGCCCAAGGGCGACGTGCTTCGGAGTCGTCCCCCCCCTCTCTCTCTCTCGCCCGCTCCATTATCCCCTGCTTAATCTCAAGGGCTTCTTCGTCTTAGTGTTGTTGATCAAACTCCTTTCACGCGGCGTAACTGCAATGGACAGCTTGGCGCAAATACGCTTACCTCCTAAATTGATTTCTGCCACGTAATAGGTGTCGATAATTGGAAACAGTCCCTAGACATGACCAAGAGGTTGTCGAAAATGTTTTCATTTCTGAATATTCGTTCAAAACTCAACCATGGTTAAAAATTAACTTTGGTTGAAAGTGAACAATGCACATTTATTCAGAACTAGCTTTCAAAAACGGGCATTTCTTTATCTCAATCACGTGTTAGATAATAATAATAATAATAATAATAATAATAATAATAATATATTTGTCACATAAATTAGATTAGAAGGCGTACGTAATGTTGCCCGAGGTTTGCGTAAATAGGTTGCACGCTAACTTCAATAACTGATTTCTTCGCGTGTTTGGTGAAAAAAGGATGCAGTGTAATCAAATTTACAATTTGTATTGACGATATAGTTTAATCTGTTATGATCAAAGTGAAGTGCCTTGCGTTGCTCCGACAATCATTTTTCAAAATGTATTAGAACGGAATTCTATGAGTTGCCGCCCTGCTGGCACACTTCTATTCCAGCGCACCATCGTCCTATTCGGCCTACCCCGCTTTGTCCTGTGCCCACCGTCAATAACCGGCAAACACCATCTTCAAATAGAAACTGTTAACAACGCGCGCTTGAACAACACATAGTTACAGTCACGGTTCTAGGTTGATTTGTTTTATTTTTTGATTTTAACAATCGGTAAGCTACCATACAGAAGATGAATATACCCTTTAGCAATTTTGTAATTATTTGTCTACAAAGATGCACATGTTGGGCTAATATTTTGAATCGTAACTATGATGCTTTGTTTGATTTTAGATCATTCAAAAGTATTCATCCCAAATTTGGGAACAAGCATTCCAGAGGTACTAATTTCTTGTTACACATACTATTGTAAACACCTTCACTTTTATATACAATGCCTTCATTCTGAAGTGTAGAAAACATTGTACTTTTACGCTACACATTAATTAAAGATTTCAAAGATCACAAATTTACGGGAAAATTTTCCATTTATGCTAAACTATCGTCACATATAGTACCTTGGCTGGTAAATACATTTTAAACGACATTTTGGATTCATTCATTCCAACTGAATTGGGATTTGTACATTAAAGCTCAGTCATAATACGCAAATGCAGAACCACAATATTTTATACACGTGACATCGCAATTAGAAATTAAAATCGTTTCATTTGAAATGAATTGGGTTAAATTCAAATGAGTTTGGTTTACGCAATCCAATGCTAATGGATATCGACGCTTCACTGTACGAAAAGAAGTCCAGATTACATTAGAATTTTCGCCCTAAAAGGTGTCAAATCATTTCAAATAAATAAATTCATTTCATTTGATCGCTATGCAATGTAAATTTAGTTAATAGAGGGCAAAGTTGACTGTTCAACGCAAAGAGAATGGATAATTATTAAACATCGCTATTTGTATTTTATTTGGGTGAAAATAATTTTCACGGATAATTAAAGCAGCTGTGAATTATAGATTATTAATTCACTACAGAACATTACGGAATATTATTCAGAACACTGAAATACCTTGTACCCAACAGGCTCTGTAGGGTACAGATACATTATTGGTAATTTATGGTACAAGAGAGTAAATTCTTCCTAGCTTCCAAGAATTATAATTTCATTCATCCATCAACGCTAAATTAATGACACCTATCAATTGAAAGTATGATTTCTTTGAAAGTCTATGTATATGATCAAAGAGAGCGTGTTTCATTGTTTTAATGACATCATTGCCAAGGTGAACAAATTGAGCCTTTGCCACATACGTGCAATGTATTAACAATTGAATACAACTTTCAGAAGTGTATTAATAGGTATTTACAAAACAAGTTTCGTTAGATATCTTATTACAAGACGAGCTTTTATTATTAAACGAGACCGTTACACTGACATTGAAAACCAGTCGAGTTTTGTGTAAAGATTGTACGATATTTTACAACATTGCACAAAGTTTTACCCATTTTGTAAAAATTCCTTGCTAGTATAATTTTCGTATAAATTTGACTTGTGAAAGGTGGCAGACTGATGTTGATCGTAGTTATAGGAGGTCTTGGATTATTACATCACTTGTGTTCAGAAATACGTATTACGAGAATCATTATAGGTATTAACTAATGGTCTGCAGGAACAAACATGTTGCTGTTGAGTGAGTGGAAAACGGGGTTGTGGACCAGAAAAAAAGAGACTGTTGTGAAACGCCACACGTGAATAATGAAGCTTCTTTCCTCTCCGTCGCATTACGTCAGCTCTGTTGTAAGCAGTGACGCAATGAGCACAAGAGAATGCAATTAGTGCGAATAGTAGGAGAGTAGGAGGAATAATGCAATAAAATATTTGCCCTTTTGAGTTAAGTCTAAAGTGTTTCGTTATTTTTATATTTTGCCAGTCTTCCAGAGTACTTAACTAAACCATTGACCACTATCACATGATCAGACGCTGGTGAGTTTTCCGTCAATTTATGTATGTATTGGACATTAGTAATAGTCGTTATGAGTGGGCCTTGGCTTATTAGAACACGCTTTCATGACATTTCATCGCAACTCATTTCCCGAAACAAACGTCTCTCACTTTTCTCGGTTTGCAAGTGCATGAAAAAATCCTGATAAGATTTGTAATTTCACCCTATTTAAAAGAAAGCGTGGCCTACTACCCTAAGACTAATTGGTCAGATCTCTGATTTCGCCGTTAGAAAGCACAAATTAACGATATTTCCTCAGCAAATAAAAACTGAACAAAAATATAGTTTGTTGCAGTGCTATTCTAACTTTTAAAAGGAATAATATCTAGTTTTATAACACACTCAACGTTTTTCCTAACTTCTGACAATTCTCCAAGAATTTTTTTGATTTTCCTCTGACATTTCCAGAGCAATGAAATTCCGAGATTTCACCCAGACTTTTCCAGACAAATAAAGTTTCATATTCTTTCAGAGCAATGAAGTTCCATGATTTCCCCCTAATTTTTCCAGAGCAATAAAATTCCCTATTTTTCTGACTGTGCCTGAGCAATAAAATTTCCTGACTTCACAAGAGCAATGAAATTTCCTGCTGTTTCTGACTTTACCACAGCTGACTTTCACACAATGAAATTCCTTTTTCCCCTGACTTTACCAAGCAATGAAATTCCCTTATTTTCCCCTACTTTACCAGAGCAATGAAATTCCCTTATTTTCCGCTGACTTTACCGCAGCAATAAAATTCCCTGATTTTTCCTGAATTTTCGAGAGTAATGAAATTCCCTTAGTTTCCCCTGACTTTACTAGAGCAATGACTCTCCTTGATTTTCGCCTGACTTCAGCAGGGCAGTGCGATTGCGTGTGGTGGTGCGTGCGTACCGCGCAGGGCGAGCCAGCAGTCGCCGCGGGAGGCGTGCTGCGCCAGCTGCTCCGGGGACACGTCGCGCGGCCGCCCGCCCACGCCCGTCAGGTCCACGCGCCCCGACGCGCCCAGCCGGATCCAGTCCATCAGCGAGTGGCCCGGCTGCAGCGCCACCTTGTTGCGCGGGTTCCCTGCAACACACAACACACTCACTTTCACATACATTCCACATTGGGATGGATTGTTTCGGGTTTCTGTCGACTTTAGAGAACCGCCTTCAATCATTTCAATGACAACGCCTTCAATCATTTCAATGACAACGCCTTCAATCATTTCAATTCTGTCAACTGCTAAGGTCATTCGTCGCGGGAGTGTAGTGCATCCCCCTGGTTGGTGGGAACCAGCGCTGACCTACGTCGGCTTGTGGAGTTTCCCCAACGAGGTATCTATCTCCCACAGCATAGTATCACCCCAAATGGGACAATTTGTAAGCTCCCGAGTCATCTCCAGTTATATGTGGTGGTGTAGTGCTTGTAAATGTAAATAAAGTAAGCGCTGAGGATGGGACAAGCAGGAGTAGGAAAGACCTCGAGCGGTCCACGGCCCTTTTCGTAGAGGACTGCTCCGGAAACAGCCTGGTGTTGATTGGAGAAACAATGGAAAACTACCGATCAGAGCAGCCGGTCGTTACAATTCTCCTCCAGATAGCGACTGAATTCGATCTCGCCCTGCCTTCGCCGCTATGATATCAAAATGCCCAGAGCTTTCAGGCAAAGTTCTTCTAAAATTTAACAGACCGTTTCAAACTCGAGAGGCTCCGACATCAGCCATTTCGGCATCGTTCATTTCGGTGAAGATCATTCATAGAGAGATAGACGAATAGGCATTTTGAGAAAAAAATTTCGGTGTCAGAGACTCCCAAAGTACGTTTTTCTGTCAAAATATCGACATGTTTTCTTGCAGCGTTACGTAACGTTCTCTTCATGTAGTATTCAAGAAACTAAAATGTCTAGTTTTTTCCACGAAAGAGAATTCGAAGTGGGCGTCCCTTCCCTATTGAATGCTTTATTGTGACATGGGGCAGCCCCCTCATGACGTAAGTCCTCGTACACGTTGCGCATAGTGATCCTGTAGAAGGAAATGAAGGGTTCTAAGCTGAGGTAATACTTTTATTCGAAAATTGCGCGTTTGAGCCGGAAAGACGCACTTTACAAAGTGTGTCAGTTAGAAACAGTCTCATTATGTATTTCACAATATTGGCAATATATCATCAGATCTCATTTTCTTTTCCTCGACATTTCTTCACATCATCAGGTACATAAAAGCACTTGCACTCTACACTCACTGTCTTAATCCTACTCCCCCCAATTTTTTCTCCTTTCCCTTTCTCCTATCTCTTACTTTCTCCTTTACCTCTTTCCCCACCATCTTCTCCATCAATCTTTTCCCCACCTTCCTCCTCACCTCCCTTTACTATCTCCTTATTTCTCCCCTACTCTCTTCTGAAGCAAACTCTCCTTTACCTTCTTCTCCGACTGCACCTCCGCCAATTTCTCCCTTCCCGTCTTCGTCATCTCCTTCTCCGCGTCTTTCTTCCCTAACTTATCCTCATCCTCAACTCCTTAGAACCAAATTTCGCCCTTTCTTTTCCTTTACTTCCTTACCTTCTCCTCCACCACCTGCCCGTCTTCTCCTCCCCATCCTCCACCACCTTTCCCCGTCCTCCCCCGGCCGCCCCCGCCGCCGAAACCTCATTACGCACCGCAGGCCGTCATTTGTTTCCCGAGCTGTCAGGGCCACAGTAAAGCCCTTTTTACGGCCTGCGAGTGCAAATGAAACGGCGTTGTCGCCTTGGGAGTCTGTTCCAAGCGCCCGAAATAAAAGTGCGCGGCGGCGGCGGCGTCGCGGGCGAGAAGAGCCGAGCGGCTCTTGCGCGCTCGATATTCAAGCGGTGCGTAACACGAGCAAGAGACACTGCCACAATAAAACGCCGACACAAGCGAGTCGTAAAGAAGCACGCGGCGCTGCGAATCGCTGGTGGCGAGCCAGCGGCACGACCGCCGGGAGGGGCGTTAATGGGCGAGCGGCGGACGCACGATTTTCTAATAGTACATTATGAAATGATGATGTAATGATGAGTGTTGATACACGAGTGTGGTATTACGATACGAGCGAGTATCTTAAACTTCACACGAGTGTATTAATTCCCATTACATCGAGTTGCATGCGGTACTTTTTCTACGACGTATGTTAACTTTTATAAGTTAAACTTTGACATTGAATCGTTTTATGGCAGCTGACTTGCAGGATTCAGCCAATGCCAGGTGGCTGAGTCGTGCACGTCAGGCTGCTAAGTAGCGAACAGCCCTCTCCCTACCATACCACAGGTGCCTTTCGTTTGCTGCGCTAGTCAAATAGGGTAAAAGTGGAATTACGATCCTAATTGTTTTAAATAACATTCCACGAAAAATACTAATAGTAAAACAAATTAAAACTGACGAGCATAAAATAATATCAAATACAAATGTAATGTACACAATCGAACGAAACGTTTACTAGAAAGATTCTCAACATCAATCAAGTGTCAGTACTTGGTTTGTAAACTTCTCCGTGATTGGTCAAGAATCTGTGTCATAATGAAAACTGTAAAGTAATGGTAATGAGTAGGGGCGGATTTTGATGACCTAAAACATTGCCAAAAATGATCAATAAAATATTCAATAAAATGCTCTTAAAATGCCCTAAAACCAAAGAAAAATGACGTAAAAAATGTGATGAAAAACAGTTCGGATGAGCAACTCAAGCTGTTGGATACGTTACTGATGTATTCGAGGCTTCTTCCATTCGTTCGAGCGAACTCAGTTTGCAAACTTTTGGTTTGGACTGTTTTTTTACCAGGAAATCTGTCTTTAGTTATCCCGAAATTGGCCGAACCGGCAATGGTGCTTAAATACGTCACAAGAATTACATATAACGGCTGTCAAAACAATTTCGGAGGGAAGAAATCCAACAGGCTACTAAGTTCTTCTGTTAAGAACATTTGTTGCATCTAGTAAATATTATTTGAAGCAAGTACTATTGAAAATGATATTAAAATCGGGGAAATGAGCAAAAAATGCATTAAAATGGCGGGAAAATGTAAAAAAATGACTTATTAAAAAATGGAAAATAATGACCTATAAAAATGGGTCATTTCCTTTTGTCATAACATAAAATGAATTCCTATACTAAACGACACTGTTCTAAAGTGAAAAGAAGAAAAAAAAAGACATTTCATTAAAATCCGCCCTCTAGTAACGAGTATCATAATGCAATGGGTTGCAGTCATTAAATGACAGAATTATACAATGGGAGTAGAAAAACGTTTTATCGGCACGTGTCGGAGAGGAATGGGACAATGTGAGCCAGGTTTTTGATGAAGCTGAAATGACCAAACTTTTATAATTTTTTGTAATCAACTACTCGTCTACCATGGTGTTTTACATTTTTTATTGATGGAACATATCTGAATTTAATCATGGTTACTAGTTGGATGAGGTTTCAAGTCAAAGTTATTTTTCAAAAACTTTATTTTAATTATTTCATCCGAAATGCCTATTTTTCCTTCCAAAAACAGGATATAATTTGAAACATTACTTAAACAAGTTTTTTGATGGTTTGATGGCTTCCACTCTCCAAGACGATATCTCCACCATGAAACAGGACGTCAACTGGTTTATCCTCTCATATCTTCATCTTTTAAACAGGTTAATAAGGAAGCGTGCAGGTTTTTTGAAAGTTAGTTCTATAATAAGTCAAACTGAACTGGAATCTCTGGATTCCAGGTAGTCTATACTTCTGCGCGCAGAAAAATTTACTCCCAACCACTGAACCGTGTAACGACCAAGTCCAATAAAACGCCCGCCTGCACGCCGACGGAAGCGAAGTCGTAAATAAGGATCCGGCGCGGGAAATCGCAGGTGATGTGCGCGCGGCAACAACCAACTGCTCGGGTTGGCGGCGTCGAGCAACCTTCCCAACAGGGCGATAATCGGATCGCGGCAGGGGTGCGATTTTCACAGCAGTTTGTCAGCACTCGCTCCGTCAGAGTGATGCACATAGCAGAATGGGATGCAGTATGAAATTATGTAAGTTTTTACAGCATTTTGTCAGCACTCGCTCCGTCAGAGTGATGCACATAGCAGAATGGGATGCAGTATGAAATTATGTAAGTTTTTTACAGCATTTTGTCAACATTCGTTCTGTCAGAGTGATCCATATAGCAGAATGAGATGCAGTATGAAATGATGTACGTTTTTTACAGCATTTTGTCAGCATTCGTTCTGTCAGAGTGATGCACATAGCAGAATGAGATGCAGTACGGAATGTCTTAGGTGAAGCTGAAATTTTCCATCGCTAAACTGCCTGAGATGGGCTGCGCAATGCAACGTCTCTGACCAAGAATTTCTATGGTTCGAATCCTGACGGAGAAGGATTCCAGACACTAGCTTACCGAGCGGTCAAATTCAGTCGCTGCCTGGAGGAAACCGGCTATGCTGATCGATAGTATTTCGTAGTTGCTCAGATCAATATCAGGCGAATGATGGAGCAGTATCTTCACAAACGAGCCACGAACCGCGGGCCATCATACCCTCTGACATGTTGGGAGACAAGTCAGGAGCTTCGAGCTTGTCCGGACTGGGACGGTGCCCCGCTCAGGGCAAGCAAACTGGATTTGGTTTTTTTTTTTTTTTTTTTTTTGGTGTTTCCGGGCGCGTCAACTGCTTCGGTCATTAGTCCCGTTAGTGTAGTGCATGTTTTTTCTCGGGAGATGGCGGTGGTCTTTCCCCGCTGGATGGCGAGATTCGGCGCCGACCTACCGTCGGCTAGTGGGGTTTCCCCCTAACCAGGACTCTCCCACCAGCGGGGCACCGCCCCGCTCTAAGCTCCCGACCGATCTCCCGGAACATGTGGTAGTGCAAGATGTGCAGCATGTTAGTGTAAGTGTGTGTGTAAGGGGAGAGGATAGGACAGGGAAGAGGAAGGACAGATCGCGCACGGTCCGTGGCCCGTTTCGTAGGGTACTGCTCCGGCATTCGCCTGGTGTTGATCGGAGAAACCAAAGAAAACTACCGATCAGAGAGCAGCCGACCGCTAGAATTCTGCTCCAGACAGCGACTGAATTCGACCTAGCTGAAAAGCTAATGTTGAAAATCCTGCCGCCGTGGGGAGTGGGAACCTAGGACCTCCCGGTCAGAGGCGCTGCAGTGACATCAGTTGATGCACTGAGCTACCGCTCCCGGTACAAGCAACCTGGAGTAGCATATCACTGCACACCGACGTACAGATCGGCGTCGGCCCAGTTACAACGGGATGAAAAAAACGCATCCTTCCAGAATCAAACATTCGCAATACTTACGGGACAAATGACCATTGTAGTTCATGCGCCTGAAACACGAAATATTCGTTCACTCAGCAATTACGACCCTCCTCCTACTAAAACTTCGCAAGTTTCTATGCTTTGTGTGTGTTCGGAAAGGCACTCAGAACGAATTATGTCTCCACCAACATTTTGTAGAATTGTTTACCTCAACATAGCTTCAGGTCATAAAAATATATCATTTAAAAATCTGAAATTAAAACGAGGTGATTAAATATTTACACTGATTATCAGATATAAATATATAAAATATTATTATTATTATTATTATTATTTAAAATATTAAAACTAACACGATTGAAAAAAAAAGAATATTGTAAAAATATGTATGGACAGGGAAGGGAAATGTTTGTAACAACCGTCAAGAGACACGTTTTAAGTGAAACTTCGACTGAATAGTTCCACTACGTTTTTGGTAGTACAAATACGTTTTGAATAATACAGTGAATTATTGACAATATTTAATTCATGCATTGAAAATTTATTTGAACTCTCGCCAGTAACGTGTACCAACTGGATTCAACACAACTTGTTAAACAATGTTATTTATTCCAAACAAAATTTGACGAGTAATGAAGAATACATATTACATGCATCCACGTACAAGCAATACGACAAAGCAAATTGGTCATGCAAAATTGATGGATTAAAAATTGAGTTACGTGATTAAATAAACATCAAAAGCCACGAAATTATACTCGATGTCCCATTGCTAATGTACGATATTCGATCCATTAGTCTTGTTAGCCATTCCTTTTAGCTGTAATATGCGCGTGCGAACCAACAAACACATTGCAACATACGTTAGTTCATTACGAATAAATTTTGTCACCTGTACGTTTTAGAAATTGACATATGTTTGCAAATAAATGACGTGATGTTTCACAAGTACGGCATGCTACTTTGATACTTCTGTCGCTAATAAATAACACTAAATGAAGGAATGATTGATTTTCCAGATTCAAATAATAACTGATTGTAAGCAAAAATGTCAATTATTTAAAAACGAAAAATTTTGAATGGCAGATCTTCATTACAATATTTAGGCTTTATAAATTTTTTGTGAGTACCATGCGTTGAGTATAAATTGTTTCATGTTAATCGTGAAAACGCATGAATTATAGTGGCAAAGAGATTGCCGCTATAAGAGTCAGAATAAAGAGCAACTCTACGATACTCCAGATTCACCCATCGCAGATAGGGATATTTGGAAACATTTCAATGATAAACAAGATATTCAATGCATTAAAAATGGTGACCAAATCTAGAAACCGGCCCGAAACTGTACCGAATATTTTCAGACTTTAAAACTTATAATTCAGTCCTAGAGAACAAACTGTTATCACCAGATTAGAACAAACTACAAGTTACTTCCCGTACACACCTTTCACATCCTCACAACTCGTGTGTGTTTCTTGCAACACAAGTTCGTTTGAAGCTGAGACTTTCAAAGCGAAAAGAAACACACATCTCCTGAATTAATGATTAATCTCATAATCTGAACAATTACATCTCAAGGTCATTTTTCTGCGAACCGCTTCATTTCTGCAAAGCAGTTTGTTGACAATTTCTCTATTTTTATAATGCCCAGGAGGTTGAGCTTGAAATGAGTCGAAGCTCTGAGTACATATATGTATTGACGAAGGATCATTGATTAGTGATCATGGGTGCGTCAACAGCTAAGGCCATTAGTCCCATAAGTGTCTTGCATGTTTTTATCGTGGGAGATGGCGGTGAACTCCAGCTCGATGGCGAGATCCTACGCCGACATACTCGTCAGCTGGCGGGTTTTCCCAATCAGGTATCTCCCACCTACTCGACTCCGCCTCAGTCGAGACACAGGACAGGTCTCCCGACATGTGTGCTAGAGTAGTGCAAGACCGTGTAAGTATTTTTTTTGTTTAAGGTTAAGTAGTGTATATTTCTCGTCTACTTGCTGTATCACTCTGTATAGCTGAGATGAAAAGACTTTCTCAATGAAATACTCTCTCATGTCCGTTACCAGCTTTGCATGGAGATTACCAATATTTAAGATGCCCTTACACCCTAATTTCCTTGGTAGTGTTATTCTTTGGATAGAACTTTTTGGATGGCGATATTTGAAACGAGTCATTTGGACCCAGATAATCCCCTCCAGTGAGACCAAATCAGTTCGGGTTCATTTTATAATGCCTAATGAGTAAGTAATCACTGGAATGGCATATGCATTAATTGCTGTTGTAAGATTAGGAGAGTTGAGGGAGGTCTTGACTATGGTATTCAATCTGTTCGTAAACTCTATTTTTAACTTCTCTTTTATCTGACTGTGTATAATCATTTTATTTTGCTGTATCCCCAGATACTTGTAAAACCCATTCATTCCCAATGCAGTGATGCTCTCTCTTGATGCAGTCTCGTGCTCTGTGCTGTCTGTGAATTTTTCCCTTTGAATACTTTGTATTTTGCATTTTTCTATGCCAAACTGCATGGATATATATTAGCTTCTTCAGACCCTGTAGTGAGCCAGAGTGTAGTTTTATGTCATCCATGTATGCCAGATGAGTGATCACACACTTCTCTTGACCTTTCAGTTCAAATCCAGTTTGATGTTGTCCAATAAATATGACAGGCGGTTAATGGCCAGGCAGAACCAAAACGGACTGAGTCAAAAAATCTACCGATCAGAGCAGCTGGCCGCTAGAATTCTCCTCCAGACGGCGATAGAATTCGTCCCAGCTATCTAGTTAGCGTCGATAGTTACTTCGGACTTATGCAGGTTGTGAGTCAAAGGGATTGCAACATCGATTGTAGAGGCTGTTTTTTTTTCTTTGTCTATTAAGAGGATCTCAAGGCGGTTATGATCAACCGTTTTTTATCTGTGATAATAGGCCGATCCCAATATAAGACGTGCGTCTTCGTCTCGAGCAAAGCATCTGGTTCATACCTGTAGTATGCTGGAGCATTATTCCCCAACATGCCAAGTTTCATTCCTAGTTCTCGGGAAATGATTGCGGGTTCGGTGGTGTAACGGTCAGCGTACCGGACTGTTGTACCCGAGTTTGCGGGTTCAAACCCGATCGAAGCCGTGGATTTTTAAGGGCGAAAATATCCCTCGTATGCCTTCCTTCGGATAGGGAGCAAAGCCGGCGGTCCCATGTTAGTACATTTACTGCATGTAAAAGATCCTCAAGGCTAAAAGAAGCCTCTGAGCAAAATTGAGATCCACCAGTTTCGTCGCCCAAGATAATACCTCCTTTCTCCGCTAGGTGGTGAAAGGAGCGTATGCAAATTTGCGTGGTTAGACGGAAGAGGGGGCCTGATGGCCCGTGTCTCGCCACGTAAAATAAGGCATTAACTAAACTAATGAGTTTTGCCATTTGGTTATGTCTGCCTAAATAGGCACTATCTGACAAAGTACTGCACCCCGCCATTTACGAGCTCGATACTCTCCGTTGTTACCAAATCTTCTACATTTGTCATTATTACTATTATTGCTATTATTACTTTTGCTACTATTATTACTATTATTAGTACTATTACTATTATTACTATTATTGCTATTATTAATATTATTGTTATTATTACTATTATTGCTATTATTACTTTTGTTACTATTATTACTATTATTAGTACTATTACTACTATTACTACTATTACTACTATTACTACTATTCTCATTTTCTCAGTGCTTGTGTCTTGTGGCGAATCTCGTGCGCGACCCCTTCGCCGAATCGCGTGTTGACGCAGGGCTGCCATCCGCAGTGGCCGGCGAGCGCGCGCTGTTAGGTTTTCATCACGTCACGGCCACGCGCCGCGCCCCACGATAACACAAGGGATCGGGATATGTACACAGCGGGCGAGCGATAGCAAGGTATCATCACCACGGTCCACCATCAACGCAACCAGAGGAGACATCAGGTCCTTCTGCAATTCACACATTCGATTTTGAAAGTGGACAAGCGCGACCCGTTAGAAATCTACTCCATCTTTCTACGTGTGACTAAAATGTTTTCCTAAGTACCACAACATTCATTTATTACGGGTCTTCTGCCGTATCTCTAGGTGAGTGTTAGCGACGAAATACGAAAATCTGATACTTGGCAGTCGTGAGATACTCGTATTTATAAAATGATTGATGTTCACGGTATTATTTTGTGTTACGTAGAAGTTTGCCTTTGACTTCCATGCCACAATCACAAGGGGTAACTCGAAAAAGAATTCCGACTGACAGCCTTAGCGAAACTGGCTGCTGGAACTCAGCGGCAACATGGCCATTGCAGCGATGTTCACCCGGAGATCCTAGGGATCGTGTCCCGACAGTGGCCGATATTGGACACCAGCCACCTCGCTGGATTGGATTCAACCGCAGTCTGGATGAGTGCTCTACCTGCTGGCTGCCAGAGTAGTTTTCCGTGGTTCATTGAAACAAATGAAACAGAAACTTCCCTATCATATGCACAAGATAATGTAATTAACACAAAATCATTAAGCTAAAAAATTATATACGTGCGTACGTAATGAGATAAGTAGTCGATGACAGAAAAGGTGAGTATTAGTCTGGAGGGGTTAACAGAGGTGGAATAGTCGGTGAGAACGGAGAAGGAGGGGTGAACAGAAAAGGAAGAAAAAAAGGAGAGAGGATGAGAGAGACAGGGAGAGACACAGAGAGAGAGGGACAGAGGGAGCCAGAGAGAGAGACAGAAAAGAAAAGAGAGGAGAGAGAAAGAGGAAAGAGAGAAAGAGGGAAAAGGAAGAAAGAAGAAGAGAAGAGAGAAGGGAAAGAGAGAGAGTGTGGAGAGAGAGAGAGAGTGTGTGGGTAGTGTGTGTGTGAGAGAGAGAGAGAGAGAGAGAGAGAGAGAGAGAGAGAGAGAGAGAGAGAGAGCGAGAACAGAGAAAGAAATGTGGCAATGAAAGTATTTGAATATTTCTGACGTTAGTTACAATGTTAATTAAAATTAATTTTGAGATAAAACGTGAAAAAACGCAAAAGATAAAGTGACGTCCAACTAAAACTTGAAGTCGATCCGTGTGGGAACGTGGAACGAGTTCTGAAGTGATTTGGGGGCCGCGGAGGCCCCATTGGGCGTGGGCGGGATGGGGAGCGGAAGGATTCTATTAGGGCGGTTGGTCGCCAAAGCGCCGCGCCACCTCCGCTCGGGGACTGCGTCAACAGGCGCCGCGTAATTGGCCAGGGACTCTGCACCGGCCCCGGCTCTCTCGCGCGGCCCCCTCCCACGCACACGGACGCACGCGCGCTCAAAGGCTCATGCACACGCATGCACATGCACTCAGAGACTCATGCACGCACGGTCGCATGCTCACACGCACACAGAGACACATTCCTACACGCACATGCACTCAACGATTCATGCATGTACGTATGTTCACACGCACACAACGTATATTTACTCCCTCACAGAGACACAGAGACACATTCACACATACACACAAAAGCATTCACACCAGCACCACAGAACAAGCAAACAAACGCAAGACGAGGACAGAGAGACAAAACCCAGCATATAACCACAACATATATTTAGACACACACAAACGCATGTACACGCGCGTACGCACCCACACACGTACACCCCCCACGTGTGTATATATATATATATATATATATATATATATATATATATATATGATACCGTAAATAGTACGATATCAGATTTTCAAATTGGTTCCGAAATACCAAATTAATAGTAAATGAAAAGAAAAGGGTTTTAATGCATTTTCCCATTTCAAATAAACAGTTCTGTACTCCATTGAAAATGAACGGCGTACCATTGACTGATGTTAAGGCAACACAATTTTTAGGTCTTTCAATTCAGTCAAACCTTAAATGGAACGTCCATTTAAATGAATTGTATACAAAATTAAGTTCACTACGCTACGCGTTCAGAATTCTTTCAAATTTCATTTTTTTGTAAATTAATTCAAAATTCAAGTATATGACATATAGTAGGGATCATAGAATTTTGAAAACGTGCACAGAATTCACTTCTTCCCATAGCACGTCATACAGGGTTTTAACTGTTTTTTGACGTAAAATAAATAAATAAATAAATATCATACACACGGCAAGGTACGCGTAACGTGTGGCTCAGCCGTGGCAAAGAAACGAGCGAAAGACTAAAGCATCAAATTTGTTCATTGCTGAATCTGGATTCTGTGATGATGTAGAAGAAACGAAACAATTTACATCCTAATTACATCAAAGTATGCACAAGTGCCATCTCTATAATAGGATATTCATGAAAACTGGGTATCTTTGGAATTTAAGAACAGTCTTTAGGTAAACATGAAGAATTTTACGGTATTTTCCTATTTTTCGCATTCTTAACTGAAACTGGAGTTTTCGTTTTTCTCCTATTTTTACCCTAATGTAAGTCCGTAAGACAAGACAGTGTGTGATGACTGGAGACAGGCAAGCGTACCGCCGTATCACAATGTCCAGCTCCCGCATTTAGGGCTAGAACATGAATTACAATGTTTTTTGCAACATTTGCTGCAACAGCACGCTTGTCCTCTCCACGTGTCTACATCTCTCTTAATCATCTTCGAACGGCACTGAGAGAACTTCGTCCAGTCACGTGCTCCTCGTTAAGGTTCTGACACTTTTCATTTGACAGACACAGACATCTATACTCGCATCATGGTAAAGAGCCAATTTTTCGTTTCGGAAACCTTCAAAACGCTGTTAGAACCAAACTCTCGACCTAGAATTTCAATACTTCTTCTATACTACATGTAGTCGAAAAAAAGAAGACCGATAGAAAATAGAAGAATGTCTGTGGATTAGTAATTAAAAGGGTATATTGTAACAAATTTTGGACGTAAATTGCTATATTTGGAAAGAACCTTGCACAAAATTTTAGAATTATGATCTACCTTGGATACAGAGTATCACATTTGTATTGCACAATTCATGTAGATAGAGACTTCACAGTACAGCGCGTACAGGAATAGTATTGAAATGAAGATATAAAATGAACAAATGAACTCAGGCAATTTGCTTCACTACAATTGATTACGTTCTCTGAACTTCATCTGTTCTTTACGGACCCAATCTTATTTACATGATGAACTGAACTACATGTTGTCACTTTTCTTTTAACATGTTTGTTTTGATACTACTCTCTTATTCAACCCCATGCTTGGCTTTCTTGCACTACAAAGCTTCGGGTTCTGATTTATTACGTATCTTATTCTTGCGACAAGATGCGGCGTAAATCTTGTGAGGTTGTGCTGGGAATGTAATATCATATATAATCTTACATGTGACGCTTGGCAGCGGCCTATTCTTTTATTTTACTCACACACAACAGTGCACTCTACGAAGATAAAGAGAAACATGACAAATGTTGATTTTCCCCATAAATTCTTCAGTACGAGGTATTTCAGGAAAAAATATTAGAAAAGATGAAAGAACGAACATTCGCATAATGCAATTAAGTAGACAGTAGTAGATACAAAACCTTTTCTGATAAAAAAGAAAAAAACTATATACAAGAAGAACTTATATTAAATAAAATTGAAAATTTAAAGGAATATTTTCACGAAATATACGAATTATCTAGACAAGTCGCAATTAAAGCAAAGTCAATAAGCCAGGATAAGTTAAAAGCGACACTTCTACTTCATTTGCAATGAAGAAAGAAGAGAATAGAAAAGTGAAAAAGATAAAACGAGTAATCCAACTGCAAAAGTGCTGCTATAAATAATGTAGATGAAGAGAAGATATCTTGGTCGACAAAGTTCAAGGAATTTAACAAAAGTGTTATTAGCTTTTTGATATTTCAAAAAATAATACAGACTGCATTTATCGACAAAACGTCTGCTTTAATTTTTTTCATCCTTGCTCGATGATTCTGAGATATTAGACCTTAAGAATTAATAATTCTTAAGAATAAATAATTCTTAAGAATTATTAGGTCTCACTTCACGAAAGAGTTAGGAATCTAAGGAAGGTTCTACCCATTAGGGAAAGTAATTAGTGACTAAGAAAATATAACTGGTTAGTAGTAATCAGAACGGAGACAAAATTGGTTAGAAAATAAATAAATAATAAATAAATGAGCGCAAAATGGGGTGAAAGGAAATTAGTGTGTGCGAAGCAAACTTGCCCCCAGTTAGTGAACGATTTTTTACGCCGTTTTATTTCATTTGATTGATTGATTATTTCGTGTTTCCGGGCGCGTCAACTGCTTTGGTCATTAGTCCCGTGAGTGTAGTGCATGTTTATTCTCGGGAGATGGCGGTGATCTTCCCCGCTGGATGGCGAGATCCGGCGCCGACCTGCCGTCGGCTAGAGGGGTTTCTCCCTAATCAGAACTCTCCCACCAGCGGGGCACCGCCCCAGCCGGGACAAGCTTTAAGATCCCGATCGGCCTCCCGGAATATATGGTAGTGTGGTGCATGTTAGTGTAAGTGTGTGTGTGTGTGTGTGTAAATGGAGAGGATAGGACGAGGAATGGGAAGGAAAGATCGCGCGCGGTCCGTGGCCCGTTTGTTACGGTACTGCACCGGCATTCGCCTGGTGTTGATCGGAGAAACCACGGAAAACTACCCATCAGAACAGCCGGCCGCTAGAATTCTCCTCCAGACCGCGACTGAATTCGACGTAGCTGACAAGCTAGTGTCGAAAATCCTGCCGCCGTGGGGAGTGAGAACCTGGGACCTCCCGGTCAGAGGCGCTGCAGTGACATCAGTTGATGCACTGAGCTACCGCTCCCGGTATATTTCATTTGAGGGCCAGAGGATGCCGAAATCTGGAAGGAGAACACATGACATCTGCGACTGGAAATCATTAATTTAGAAAGACTTTAGGCGATTATTATGGACTCGTCTCCCGAGGGCATGTCCTTTTTACTTTACTCACACCTCCCTGTCTCTAGCTACCATGGATCTAGCCACATAATATCAGGTACTCGAGTTTATATTTGTATCAAACGGCATGCCAAATATAAAACTAACAAAATAATTTTCAGTAACAAAAAATTAGGGTTCAATTATATTTTCTATTGATTTTAAAATCGAAAACTATATCGGAGAATCAAACCCTTCACACTAATATTTTTTCTCGCCTATTAAAAAGTGTTTGGAACTATCGCTCCTGTAATTAGAAACAGTTTATACAACATACACCCATACATCAATTTTTATAAAGGAAGATGCAGTACTCCTTGAGTTCGTTAATTAAACCCAGAGGTTCCTGCGAGGAAATTATCTAAACATTCGCCCGAGCAAGTTACAGCTCCTGTCGTGCGCTCGGGCGCGCAATGCAAATTCCATTCCACAACTCCCCTCTCCCCTCCCCCGCCCGTCTCTAACTTGCGGCCAATCAATATGCATGGAACTAATAACGAGACTTGCAATTATGCGCGCTCCGTTCCGGGGAATCGACACGCGGAATTTCAGAGGGCGTTAACGAGTGAGAGATTAGAATGCGCGGAAAATAGTGTGATTCTCCTTGATGAGCCATAACCGGCATTTTAGAGTGAGTATGCCATATCACCGTCGTACGAATTGCTTACATTATTTTTTAGCACGATTTCATGGACTGGGTGATTGATTAGTGATTCTGGGAGTGTCAACCGCTTAACACATTAGTCCCGTAATTGTAGTGCACGTTTTTAACACGGGAAGTGGCGGTGATCTTTTCCAGCTGGTTGACGAGTTCCAGCGCCGATCTACATGTTGGCTAGCGGAGTTTTTTCCTCAGCCAGGTATCTGCCACCAGCGGGGCACCATCTCAGCCGGGACAAGGTCTGAGTTTCCAACTGGTCTGTGTGCTAATGTAGCGTACGTAGGTATAAGTCTGTGCAACTAAGCGGAGAAGAAAGGACAAGGAAGAGGAAGGATATATCGCGCGCGATCCGTGGACAGTTTGTTAGGGACTGCTCCGGCATTCGCCTGGTGTTGATCGGAGAAATCACGGAAAACTACAGATCAGAGCAGCCGGCCGCTAGAATTCTCCTCCAAACAGCAGCTAAAATCGACTTAGTTGTCTACCTAATGTGGAAAATCCTGCTATCGTCGGGACTCGATCCCTAGGATCTACCGATCATGGGCATTACACTGACATCAGTTGATGCCCTGTGCTAACTTTGCCGGTACCAATTAATGGAAACTTAAAAGTCTTAACCTCTTAGGATTATTCTCATTATGCGAGGCATTATGCAAAGCCATGTTGATTCATGTAGCTTCAGTGTTTTGTTAACTTTATAGTTCTCAGTTGTTTTAAATAATCATGACTTCTTTGCTCTACGAGTACGACAAAATCTATTTTGCCGTCAGTGTGCCGTAAGTACCTCTTTACAATCAATATACAATGATGGTAATTTTCATACACGACTGTTGAAAACTTCACTTCAACCCAGAAATAATACGCGAAGGAAGTATTATGTTTGTGCACGATTTATAAGACGCCCACCCTCCACATAAAATCTCGTAAAAGTAGTATAGTACTGGATAGCAAATTACTTCAAAAATGTACAAGAAAAACGGCAACGTTCGGCAAAAACGAAAGAGTTTTGTTCTTCCCGGAATATATTAAACCAAAGATTAAACAAAGATGTAGGATATCTTGGAATATCAAGAGCGCATAAGTAAGTGAGACTCACAATATTCATTATACATCTACATACGTTTCGTATCTGATATTTCTCTTCAAATATTTTACTCTTTCCAGATTAGTTAACTTCTAAAATTAATTTGTAATCCTTTAATGAAGTATTCACGTACTACATCAAGTTAATTCTATGAATCCTAACATATTTTCCACCCAATCAGCAGCACGCGTGAGGACAAATAATCGCAGCTGTGTCAAATCAAACAGATGTTTCCAAGATCAAGCGGAGTAATCAGGATTCGATGAGACATAGGTGTAAAATTCAGAAATAACAATCCACTTAATTTTAAGCAACCGGACCACCTGCTTTAATATCAGACGCTCCGCCATCAGGAAAACAATGTAACCCTAATCCCAAAGAGACGGGAGCGAAGTTCCGTTATTAAGCGACGCATGAAAGCAGCTTACGGAGACAAAACGGGTCGTTACTCGCTGAGCAGAAAGAACACACCCAGGAATTACAAATCCGCAGATCCACTTTGAACAACGCAAAAATGGGTGAAAACCCACGAAATTGAAAGAAAAAATGTGCTTCAAAATGGGACAGACTTTTTCGTTTGGGTTAGTTTTCGAATCTCCTGTCTGGGCTACGTTTTCAGGATTTGGTCCCACCCTCTTCCCAGCTTCTATCTATAAATGAATTTGTTTCCACATTTTCTCTTTTTTTTTTGGAACCCTAATAGTCAAATTGAAACATGACTTTAAGAATATTACAGAAGAGTAAAACTGGGTTCTATATGCAAAAATTCATTGAAAAATTTGCTGCCGTTTTTGAGAAAATGTTGTTTGAAAGTTTCTGAAAATCCGCAAATTTGGGTTCATTTTTCCAGAAAAGTTTTCAGATTTCGAGAAACTAATGAAAAATCGCTTAACACCTTGTGGTCACAAATAAAATAATGTATAAAAACGCCCGTATTATAAATATTATCGACGTGAGATATATTTAAAAAACACATTTGTGTGATTTTTGAAAAATTCAAGGAATACATCAATATTGCGTTCATGTCATATTATTCAGCACATTTAGTACTATCCGTTCAAAAAGCCTAAAGAAAAAATGTGGAACAGTTTTTGAAAGACTGTTATTTCTAACATTAGATCAGAGGACATCATGGACTGTATACAAAAATACAAATCATGAACAGACTGCAATATCCTACAATTTGGTTCACTAGTTTTCGAGAGTTACGAATCCTAGACTTGGCGAAGAGAAGAAAGAAAAGAGAAAAAGAAAGAAAAATCAATATTACATAAAAATAAAAAAGTAAATAAATACACTCCAAAACAAATAAGTAAATGAACAAAACACGGATAGGAATGTACATGAGCAACAAGACATGAAACAAAAGAATTAACAAACCTGGGATGAGAAACAAAAAGTGCTGAGCATGAAACATTTCAAAGCAGCAGTGTTTATAAAATAAATCGTTAGACGTCAAAACGATCTGAGTGACATTAAATTTCTTGCATAACTGTCCGCCTCAAATTCTCAGTCCATGGCACACGACTGGAGCGTAGGATTGCTAATTAACGCCGCCTTCGTGCTCCGTATAAACCTAAACCGCTTTCCATAACGGCGCCGTAAAACATCGATTCGTTGTATACAGCACCGTTGCCTTAATTGACTGCTCTAGAGTTGATAATGAACTCTGTGATTTACATATCTTCCCTTTCACTTGACTCGCACTTGCGCAAAACTAGTTAACTCAAAGCCAACCACATTTCTGAACAGAACAATTTTCTACAGCTTTTTCGAGTACTATATTTTTTGTGATCTCTGTAATGGATGAAATATTATTTTGTACGGAAACCTATTCAACAAGGACTCTCAATAATTATCGGATTTGAAGATGAGGAGGTTTTAAATAGATTTCAAACACCTTTAAATTCAAACACTTATCGTTTTTGTTCGTTTATTTTAAAGTAACTTTTTCATTTCGTTTATTTATTATAGATATTAAGAGTTTGTGATTATTTTCACGTTAAGGTAGTAATCATTTCCAGGGGTATGCCACTGAACCTCGAACTATTCCATACCATCATGTAAAAGAGAAAGCGTTTACAAATAAATAAGACTACGAAGAAAATATTTAAAAAAATCATGAGTACTTTGGAATTTAATTTAATGCCAAAACAATTTAAATAAAAAATTTAAATATGTGCAGCTACATTGCATGCATACCAGAAGTTCAAGTGCGGTGGAAGGTCATGCATGCATACTAGAAGTTTAAGTGCGGTGGAAGGTCGTGCATGCATACCTACTTTTGAAGTGCGTTGGAAGGTAATGCATGCATACTAGAAATTTAAATTCGGTGCAGCTACATTGCATGCATACCAGAAGTTCAAGTGCGGTGGAAGGTCGTGATTACTAGAAGTTTAAGTGCGGTCGAAGTAGGATCTAATGTCACGTGACATTGCATGTAACAGAACTTTTAACCAGTTCCTACGTAACCTGCTGATGGGTTGATATTCACACGAACCTAGCATCACTGCACAATATGTCATCCATCGTACACTAATCGATCAGCATTATCGACAACGGAGCCAGTGAACTGTGCATATGACCTGTATAACCATACATTACCACAATTGAGATTACGAAAATTTTTTTCAAATTTAAAGTTACATTATGGACAACAGAAATATGACTTGATAATGACAGACGTTTCATATATCCATCTTATTGCAATAAATAAAGCAAATACAAAAAAAAAACAACAACGTAAACTTCTTTACAAAGCCTGTAAGTACCAAACGTGAATCCTACAGGGGAGACGCAACACTAATTATAACATATTATTATGAGAAAGAATAAAAAAACAGTCTTAATAGGACTTTACTGTTATTACTATTATTATTGAATGTTACAACTACTACGAGTAATTTAATAAAAAATATTTTTCTAATTTCAATTTTACAAAATTTTCCAACGGTAAAAATCCTAAACTGCCTGCCGAATATACAGATATTGTTGGCAAACATACGAGACTCTTAAATAAGTAAACTTGAGATTTTTCACTACAATCTATTCCATTATACAAAAACTTTGAAAATGGCACTTCTGTGCTTTCAAAAGAAGAGTGACAATAGATTAACAAGAAAGGATGCAAGAAATCTTCGCGATCTAAAATTTGTATCTCTGGAAATTCACGTAATGAGAAGTTGTAACTACATGTGTTAGAGAATTCAGTCTACACGTCAGGTCTTTGATGTTTCTTTTACGTTCAAGTAGTCTTGTCAACTTACGCTTACATTGACCAATGTATGATCTATTACAATATGTACATTTGATTTAGTAAACTGTGTTTTTAAATTCTAAATTATCTCTAGTGTAATTCAAGTTTTGAACGTATGGCAACGATTGATCACTCTATTTTCTAGTTTGAATTGGAATTTGGTCAAAAGTTATTTTTTAACGATATTATTTATTGGGGAATATAGGGTAAATATGAATAAATACATATGTTTATTAAATAAAAAAAGAAGACTACTTGAACATAAAATAAACATAAAAAACCTGGCATGCAGACAGAATTCTGAAACACGACATAGATTTACAACTTCCCATAACACGAATTTTCAAGAGATACAGATTTTAGCCCTCGAAAATTTCTTATATCCTAGATTAACATTCGAAACATTTTATATCGAAACATCTTACTGTTGGAATACACAAGTGGAACGTAATAAATTCACTAATTTATTTGATGGATTATTGAGTATTTTTTTCTCAAAGTTAAGATGCTTCTCTCACTAAATATTAATTGTAACTTCTTTCTGCCTTGATTTTGTTGTCTCCCTTAACCTCTACCTACGTCCTCTTATTCTCAATCATGTTGATCTATTTCAATGGCATTCCGCGATATATCATACTGAGTCTTCAAACGATATTTTCTTATCAAGGTACGTTCCGTATAGTGACTTGTGTACATTGGTTTCATGTGTTTAAATCAGACCATTGTTTAAAATATTATATTTATTTGTATGGATATTTTTAACTCCAGTCTAAAGACGCAAATAATCATTTCCGAAACGTTGCTATTATGCATCACATATTTTAGTATAGCACAATCATATTGTGCTTTTATGTGAAGTAGCTAACCAAAAATAATTTTTTTGCCTATTAAATAAAAAATATCAAATACAGTCTGACAAGGTTTAGATCTACAAAGAAAATAATAATTTCACAAAAAATTTAACACATCAAACAAATTTCCGGCACGCTGTCAGAATCGAACTCGCAACTTCCCAATCACCTGCTCCTTTTCCCAAATGACCATTGGTAAGCGAAGCAAGACACCAACTGTCCCGGTGAGTCTTTACGTCAACTGTGAGCGAGGCTTCGCCAGCGGCATCGATAACTTCGGGTGGCGATCGGAGGCCTCCACAGCGGCGTGCCGAGCCCCGGGCAGAGGGCGCCAGCCGATTTTCGTATTCTGACGTCAGCCCCGCGCCGCCCGGGCAGCGGGGCGACGGCGACGGCGACGGCAACGCGGTTTTGTGAGGATTAGTGAGGTCGCGCGGAGGACGAGAAAAGGGTTCTCTCGGGGGGGGGGGGGGCCCAGCGGGGTGGGACAAGGCGGGGCGAGGCGGGGCGAGGCATGCGGAGCGAGGCGAGGCGGGGCGAGGCGAGGCGTGGCTAGGCGGGGCGGGACAAGGCGGTGCAAGGCGAGGCGGGGGGGGGTGGCAGGCGGGGGGGACAGGGTGGGGCGAGGCGGGGCGGGGCGAGCGGGGGGGCGGCGGGGCGAGGCAGGCGGCGAGGGCGGAGGGAGGCGGGCAAGGCGAGGCGGGGCAAGGCGGGGCGAGGCGGAGAGGGGCGAGGCGAGACGGGGCGACGTTGAGGGGGGGGGGGGGGGGGGGGGGCGAGGGGGCTGGCGGGGCAAAGCCTCCTTCGCAACGCGAGAAGATGACGCCACCGGCAAGGCCCTGGGAACGCCTCAGAGGAAAGAAACTCTAAATGTTTTGCTAATCGCTTCACGACGAAAAAGAGACACCACAGGCATTTCAACCAGTGAAAGAGAGAGAGGAACTACAGTAACAGAGACGGTCCATCGTACTGTGCAGCAACACACATCTTACGTTTCTGCTCTAAAATGTTATTGTCGTATTTTAGTATACGCAGATATAGAAGTCTCGCTTGCATCCTTCGGTGATTTAACTCCAAGGCGTCGCACATTGCATTTGTGCATCTGGTTTCAGAGTTGATGACGTCCAAAATGTGAATATCTTCCTTATCGGCGGAGTGAACTGAGAGAATCTGCAGCACACTCACACATGCGCAGAAGCTGCGCATGTGCAGTTGCTTAGACCTACACTCTGGTAGAGAGGGTCACTACCGTCACCGCATGACAGAAGTGAACGGAACTGATCCAAGCTACTACATTTCAATTCATTCGGAATTATGAGAGGGGAATCTGAAAAGACCCAATAGATTCAAGTTAACACATAGTTAATAGTAAACATGTCAATCTGAATCATTAAAATGAGGTAAAAAATGAAATATGGTATGTACAATAGTTGTTAACAGGTTCTAATGGTTGAGGTTTTTGGACCTGGAGCATTATAACCTTTATAATGAATGAATGAACAAATGCCTTATTTTACGTGGCGAGACTCAGGCCATGAGGCCTGCTCTTCCGTCTGACCACGCAAATTTCGTTACGCTCCTTTCACCTACTAGGGGAAAAAGAAGGTATTACTTGGGCGACGAAACAGGCAATTTGAATTTAGCTCAGAGGCTTCATTTAAGCTTGAAGATCTTTTACATTCAGTAAATCTACTAACATGGGACAGCCGGTTTTACTTCCCCTCCGAAGGCGTACGAAGGATTTTTTCGCCCTTACAAACCCACGGCCCTTTCAAACCCACGACCGGGTTTAAACCCGCAAATTTGGATACAACAGCCCAAGACGGTAACCGTTACACCATCGCCGCCGCATTATACTATCCTTGGTAGATAAATAGGTTTTCTTAGTTTCCTGTTTTGCGGCATTTACGGCTGTCTCCAGAGCGTAATGCGCAGGTTTCGCATGACTGCGCCGAGCAGCGGCCGAGGATTCATCGCGGCCACCTGCGAATCGAGCGCGGGTTCCCAGGCGGCTCGGAAGCGCCTTTCTTCCTCATCACGCATACCGCGCGCGCCCTCGCGTGCTCGCCAGGAATGAAAATCGAATTCCACCGGCGTGCAGTGGGCGGGCACGGCGTGTGCAAGGGCAAAACAAAAATACATTTAACCATTTACCGTTTTCTGAAGCTAACTTCTCGAAACTAAAATCAATTTGGTAATAAGAGTTACCAGAACACAAGTATTGGCACGCAAGTGGTTTAATAATCCATAGCATCGTATTATTAACTGTAATTAGCTACGTAATATATTAATAACCTTTTAAAGTGAAAGATACATAACATCAGTCGTAATACGAGTTATTACCACACAAATGTGGTAATAATAATCAATGGCCACCTAGTAACCTCTATCAACATCTGCTGTATCTCCAAGATCAAGAGTAAAATATGAATGAAAATTTCAATTCATATGAATTTTTAGCGTGAACATAGATATTCTAAAAATTCATGACTACTATCAACATGAAGCTGTCGCTTTCTGCGGGCATGTTGGGTGTCAAATTTGAAGATAATTATAAAACATTAAAAATTTTACAAAGTGGATAATAAAAACTAATTGTTTTGTAATTCTCTAATCTCGTATTGCAATAACATGTCATAATACGTACTTATTTTGGAAATACCCATAATTTATTTAGTTCATTTTCATTTATACGTGAAATTTCTTCTCTCGTGTTAGTGACGTGACACAAGGAGTTATAGCAGTGTTGGGTTTTGTATTTGTTTTTATCTATCATCTCATAATATTTGATGGAGTAGTGAACAGATATTTAAAACATTAGATTTTCGAGTTTACCACAATGTACTTGCGATATCTATATTTAGTTCTGTAATGTTCTTTTAAAATAACAATTATTAACTATTGTTAATTTTTAATATATAACTAGGGGTTAAAAGTAGAAAGACATATTATGTTTTATAAATATATTTAATATTCCTTATTATATTGAAACTAATTCGGGGATATGGTGCACAACTCTGGGGATATACTACACAGAGTAATATCGAAATTATTTGATGATTTCACAACAAAGTGGTAAGAAGTATCGTTGAAGAACCTTGATTAATACGAAACAAAGATCTGTACTATGACCTGAAAGTTGAAGCAATGTATGAAGAAATAGGAAGGTTCATGAGAAAACACAAGGAAAGGCTGCACCAACACAACAATCCCGAAGCTCCACTTCTCCTGAACAACACGGACCTAGTGAGAAGATTAAAGAGAAAATTACCTCTCAAACTAGTGTAAAGTGACGGGATAAAGGAATTTTTCGAACTAAAATACCAGTGTTAATCCACAGGAGTATGAAAGGGTTCTTTTAAAATTCAATTTGAAATTAAGAGACGCTAACGGGCGAGCTCTTAGAATAAATCTTATTCCATTAGCAATATAGGACCAAAAAGATAGTTTATTAGTCTACAAAACTAGATTGTAATGCAAATAAAAGTATCCAAAGTTTTTAATGACAATCATTTATTTGAGCAATTGCACAACGTTTCGTAACTAGTTTTGTTACATCATCAGGTGCATAGTCAGGGTACTACTATCCCAACTACTGTCTCGAAATGTTGGGATAGTAGTTCCCTCACTATGCACATGATGATGTAACAAAACTAGTTACGAAACGTTGTGAAATTGCTGAAATAAATTATTGTCATTAAAAACTTTGGATACTTTTATTTGCAAACATATATTGACAATCAAGAAGTATTGATTTACTAGATTGTAATGTTTAGAAAAATAAAAAATACCCTTTAATTACATGGGCAAACGATTTTATTTAATAATTCTGGTGACAACCTAACTAACCTTCTCCCACTTCTCTCGCATCCATACCGACACAGCCTAATAACACAGCAGCTCTATGCTTTTTCCCTACGCTGAAAATGAGTCTGGCGGGATTCCGGTGCCCACTCGTGAACGCGTCTTTCTCAACAACTTTGCGTCCATGGTAACGGACGCTCCACGGACTGGACAGATGTAGCATCACTAGCGCTCCAAGCGGTCAGTAAGCTGATCACGCCCACGTAGCATAGCTTATGAATGCTAGATCAAGATTTTCACGCCCTAATTGTATTATTTAAAAAACGTAATTCACATTCTAGTCCAATTTTATCGTTTGTTGTGATTAACGAAAGCCTACAAGTATGAATACCTAAGAACAACATCTAATATCCTGTAAAATTTCTTCCAAGTTCGGCAGAGCGAGATCTGACACTTGACGTTTCAGAAGGAATTTCTTCATATTTTGTGGTTTTATGTTCTCCAAAATGTGGAATTAAATGCATTTTTGGGTTTTCTTCTGGCGACAAGTTGTGCAAATGAACAAGAAGCGAGTATTTATACACAGAACAATCACATCAAACACGCCCACATACATACAGAAAGAAATATATTTATTAGATTTCAAGTTACACATATTATCAATTATTATTTTTTTAGATATTACATCAGTTTCATAACACGGTCTCAGCAATTATCTTTTCATCGGAAGATGCACACATTGTGGAGGGATTTGCCAGTTTATTTATTGTTATCAGGAACAGTACGAGGAGGTTCCTTCCATGTTCCCATATATTCAAAAGTATATACAAAAGATCTATTTAACCTTTATATTCATAACTACAGATCACGCAAGAAATAAAAAATGGAAATAATAACTATGTGTACATAATTATTTTCATACATTCCAAATTTCTAACGTTTTCCTTTGCTGCACATGCATTTTAATGAAGCACTAATCGTACCAATTAGCACCCCAAAATTACTCACAATCAAATATCTCCTTCGGAATATTTTTAATATTCTCTTCGGATTATATTTAAATATTTCTGTTATGAAGATGCGCAAATTGAGCATTAACTGGATTCTCTCAAAATGTTCTGCCCATAACCTTGTTACCAGGAACAGAATTAGAAATATACCAGCCAGGTCCAAAAATTTGTTCGAAGCTACGGAACTGTGTTATTAGACTGCGGTACACACATACATTTATTTGAACTGCAAGTAGGTACGACCCGGTGGCAGTTAAATAACAACAACAACAACAACAACAACAACAACAATAATAATAATAATAATAATAATAATAATAATAATAATAATAATAATAAAGGAGTACAGTACAAGTCGAGGATGCAATAAACATACTATCACTAATATTAAAAATTATAACAATTATTTCTGTGTTTCAATTTTCAATTAACTCTGTCATGATATCGAATATGTTGGGGATGCTAAAATTTAATACAAGCAACATAAATATTGGCTAAATTAGATTTTTTTCATATGAATGCTCCAGATACGCGCGCGGAGTCCAGCAGCTCACTCCCTATCAGGGCCCCCTGCGCGCTGGGCCGAGGGTTTCCAGGAGGTCGGGCAGCGCCGCGACGGCCCCTCCTTATCTCGTTCGAGCTGCGTTGACAGCGCCTGCGCAAACGCTCCCTCAGACACATGAACGCAGTTTCCACAAGCGAGATCCCGAATTACGCGTGGCTCCATGCAATTTCCGCTCCGCGCAGAAGACCCGCTATCGACGCAGTGACCGGGAGCGGTGGCTCAGGGCATTAACTGATGTCACTGCTGCGCCTCTGACCGGGAGGTCCTACGTTCCCACTCCCCACGGCGGCAGGATTTTCGACACTAGCTTTTCAGCTAGGTCGAATTCAGTCGCCGTCTGCAGGAGAATTCTAGCGACCGACTGCTCTGATCGCTAGTTTTCCGTGGTTTCTCCGATCAACACCAGGCGAATGCCGGAGCAGTACCCTACCAGACGGGCCACGGACCGCGCGCGATCTGTCCTTCCTCTTCCTTGTCCTATCCTCTCCCCTTACACACACTTACATTAACATGCACTACACTACCAAATATATCGTCTAAGAGGCTTGTGACGTCCCCTCCTATGCGAATGCTCTTATCAAGCGTAATTCACGTAGGTGGTCACGGGGAAATGATCAGAGCGACCGGAAGTGGAAGGGAGTTAAGATTTGGGGAAGAAATGCAATCGTAGTAATTGTGAATCGAAATATAATTTTAATTATCTAGCTCAACTACCCCAAGATCACCGTATTCTGCTGAAAGCATAGGAGTGAGGAAGGGAGGGAGAGAGAGAACGAGGGAGAGAGCGAGAGAGAGCGAGAGAGCGCGAGAGAGAGAGAGAGAGAGCGAGCGAGCAAGAGAGAGAGAGAGAAAGAGAGAGAGAGAGAACGCAGTGGAGAAATGATGAGGATGTCGAGTACACTCATGTCGCCGTTTTGCTCCTTACCATCGCGTCCACCTCTCCGGTGGGCATTTCGTAGTTGCTGGCAGCCATCGTGGTCCTCGTTCGAAAGAGCGGCTGCAACACGGGCGTCGTCACACACTGCAGACGGGAACTGCGTCTCGGTGTTTTGGGAGGTCCCTTTAAAACCCTCTTACTCATTGTGGAATCTTCCCGAGAACGTTGGTTTGGGGAGGCAAATATCCAAGCGGATCTCAATGTTTTTCCGGACCTTTCCCACTTGTTACGTTCGCGCCGCATGGTGATGGAATATTTAGTGATAAATTATAATTTATTATTAAACATTTCACCATCACGGTAGAAAATTATATTATTTAAGTAGGGTCATCACAGGCTCGAGCAATATGGTGACGCGTGCAGTTGTAGCTGCTTCACTGACAAAGGCAGGTTGAGCCACGTAGGGGCAGCTCCATCTGAAGAGCTATTACTGTACTTTCCATTACAGTTGGTTTCACCAGCTGCCTTAATTTTTAATTTGTTTCATATTATGTTCTTTGCGATGTGACGTAAAAGAGAAACAGCACTTACCATTAGAACGCTCATGTTGACTACAAGGAAAGTCAGACCTCGTCATAACGTAGAGTAGATCAATGTAAAGCAATTTGCTAACAGTAATATTCTTACGAAACAAGGAAACAAGTGACACCTGATGATGAGAAAAGAAGAATTCGAAACGTTGTGAAATAATTTTTTTAAAATAAATAATATAAGGCCATGACATAAAGGCCCATTCCTTTTATAAACAATGTATGGCTGCGTAGCAAAACCAAACATAGGACGTAATAAAATACAAAGCGTACATTGAGTTGATAAACGCAAGCGTACATTGCGTTGACTCTAGCGACATAAGAACACGAGAAAGGGCGGTTTATTTAGTCGCTGGTTCTCCAGCAACACCTCTCCCAGGCGCCTGCCGTCGCGAACGCACCCACCCGTGCGTTCCCAGGCGGCCGTGCACGCTTCCTTTCTAATCGCGCCCGAAGCTTCGCTCAACTACCGCCAGGCGGCGCAGCGCACGCACTCTACCGAGAGCGCCCTCCTCCCTCACTCCGCCAACTCGATGCCTCTCGCGAATTAAGGCTCCTTTGTGCCACGCGGTGCAGTGTGCCTCGCGGAGGGTGGGGTGGGGTGGGGGGGGTGCGAAATTCGCGGCAACGGCGCGAAATCTCTCGAGCGCGCCGGCTGGGAAGCACTCGGCAGAAAACACCGCGCGGCAAATGAGATTCCCCGCGGGCACAATGCTCGCTCATAAGGGCGGTTGACGAGCAGGCGAATAAGAAGGTTCGTCAAAAGCGATTGCGTAACGCGAGCGGCTGCCAAGGTGCGGCGCAAAGCACGCGGGGCGAAACTGGAATTTAGCCGAAATTCTCATTTGCGTAACTGGAAGGGATTTTGACGTACAAAATGTTTCTTGTTTGAAATGAATATTCCAAAGTCACTTCTTTTATGAGTTACAGACATTGTTTTGATTACGAATTTACGGAAAGGTACAAGTACACGCTCTTGATTGATTTGATTTTTTCGTGTTTTGGGGCGCGTCAACTGCTTTGGTCATTAGTCCCGTTAGTGTAGTGCATGTTTTTTCGGGAGATGGCGGTGATCTTTCCCCGCTGGATGGCGAGATCCGGCACCGCCCTACCGTCGGCTAGTGGAGTTTACCCCTAACCAGGACTCTCCCACCAGGGGGGCTCCGCCCCAGCCGGGACAAGTTCTAAGCTCCCGACCGGTCTCCCAGAATATGTGGTAGTGCAGTGCATGTTAGTGTGAGTGTGAGTGTAAGAGGAGAGGATAGGATAAGGAAGGGGAAGGACAGATCGCGCGCGGTCCGTGGCCCGTTTGATAGGGTACTGCTCTGGCATTCGCCTAGTGTTGATCGGAGAAACCACGGAAAACTACCGATCAGAGCAGCCGGCCGCTAGAATTCTCGTCCAGATTGCGACTGAATTCGACCTAGCTGAAAAGCTAGTGTCATAAATCCTGCCGCCGTCAGGACTCGAACCTAGGACCTCCCGGTCAGAGGTGCTGCAGTGACATCAGTTGATGCAATGAGCTACCGCTCCCGATTTTCCATTTGAAATTTTCGCTGTTCACTAGCCCTTTTCTTCCAGTTTTCTTCAGTTACATTGCAGGTTTTCTGAAGAAGCTATAGATAGAGCCAATGAAACTAATTTTCGTGAAATCGGAATGAGCCCCTTACCTCTTACCCTGTACCCTTCATGCACGTCCCCACACTCCGCTACAGTTGACCTCCTCGTGGGCGCGGCGCGATGCGGCTCTGTGGCTCTAGAGGCCGCTTAATCCCCGCGGGGCGGGAGGGGCGGAGCGGGACGGGGGCCGAAATCCCGCCGCGGCCGGTGACGTCACACCGCGTCCGCCCACCCGCGCCGCGGCGGAGCCGGCACAAAGCGGCGAGATTCGCCCGGCACGGCGACGGCCGACGCCCGCACAGTGCGTTCATCCCGCGTCCACACGGCCCAAAACAAACAAGTTTCTAGTTGATTGGTCGATTGTTAGTGGTTACGGACGCGTCAATTACTGTCATGATTAGTCCCGTTAGTGTATTGCATGTTTTTCATCGGCAGGTGGCTGTGATCTTGCCCCCACTGGATGGCGAGATCCGGCGTCGACCTACCGTCGACTAGAACGATTTTCCTCAACCAGGTATCTCCCACCAGCGGGGTACCGTTCCAGCCGGGAAATGCTCTAAGTTCCCGACCGGTCTCTCGGCTTGTGTGGTGGTGCAATACATGCTATTGTAAGTGAGTAAGTGAGTGAGTGAGTGAGTGAGTGAGTGAGTGAGTGAGTGAGTGAGTGAGTGAGTGAGTGAGTGAGTGTGTGTTGTGTGTGTGTGTGTGTGTGTGTGTGTGTGTGTGTGTGTGTGTGTGTGTGTGTAAGGGGCGAGGATAGGACAAGGAAGACGATGGAAAAATCGCGCGCGGAACGTGGTTCGTTTGGTAGGGAACTGCTCCGGCATTCGCGTGGAGTTCATCGAAGAAACCACGGAATAATACCGATTAGAGCAGCCGGCCGCTAGAATTCTCCTCTAGACAGCGATCTAGCTGAAAATCTATTGTCGAAAATCCTGCCGCCGTCGGGACTCGAACCTAGAACCTCCCGGTCAGAGGCGCTGCAGTGACATCAGATGATACACTAAGCCATGAAATTCTAGTGGATGAGTGTGTATTTAGTGTTTCTGGCAGCGTCAACTACTTTGGATATTAGTCCCGTTGAAGTCGACACGATACGGCGATGTGCTCTTGCAAAAATGTGAGATCTACTCTGAGCTTGTAGGGTTGTCTCCTCCAAGTTTCTCCCCATCAGCACCCAACCACAGACTAACATTATCTACGTTTCCGATATGTGGTAGTAGAGTACACGCACGCTGTTTGTATGTGTGAGGATAGAGAAGGGGACAATAGTGAGAAATGAAAGATTGCGCCCCGTGCATGGCCCTTTTGGTAAGTTATTGCTTCAGAATTGGCCTGGTGTTGAACGGACAAACCACAGGAAACTACGAATCAGAGCAGCCAGCCAATATAAATCTCCTCCAGGGAGCGACTGAATTCGACCTCGCTGTCTAGCTAGTGTTTACCACATCGGAACTCAAACCCAGGACCTCACGGTCAGAGAAGTGCACGTTCCACCTCTTTTGTACAAATCAACTGTTTAATTCCGATGTAATGACAATTAACCTTGAAATCAAGAAAAAAGTTACTCTACGTAAAATATCGTCAAAATCACATTGACTCAATTTCTCAGGTTTTAAGGTAAAAGTTGAGTGCGCACTCTTTCAGTTTTTCGCAAATATCTCTGACAAGGATGAGGGAATCAACTTTTGGATATTGGAAAAGACCACCATGCTTTCAGTCTCGATTCGGCGGCAGCGCCTGGTCGTGACGTCAGGGTCTGCAACGTGCGTAGCTTTGTTGTGCGGCGGGTGGCCGATGCTTCCCAGCGTCAGGGGCGACCGCCAACGCGCCCCGCTTTGCGCAACGCCCGCCAGAGGCGCTGGTGCGGAAGTCAACGCGAGATTAATTAGGAGGCCAAAGAGTAAATACAGACGCAGTCGTTTGCCGAAGGCTGGAGCAGGTCGCTAGTGGGGTTGGGTAAGAGGACCTGATGTTTAGAGGTATCTCAATGACCTGAATGTTGAAAAGACAGCTAAATATCGCGGAGTGTACTTCGACAAATATCTAAATCAAACATCAGAATCAAATCATCATCTAAATCAACAGAGGCAAATGAAAAAGGCTGAAATGAAACCCATTAAAAGATCTGTAGTGAGCTTAAGCAACCTAATCGAAGTTAAGCTAATGTGAACAAGAGAAGAAGCACACATTTAGTGCACTGATGTGCGAAATCATATACTATTCTTTTCGCTCATTTAAAACTACGATTCTTTCATGAAGAAATCTTTAATGTATCTACTTTACATAACTAAATATAATTATTAGTGGTTTAATGTTGCGAAGGTACATTCTTTAATAAACTGCGTAAACCTCTTATAAAGCAGCTTAAACATTAAAACGGAATACACGAACAGCAATAAAAAGAGGCAAACTTATTTTCAGAAACAGTCATGTAATTAGAAACTTTAGGAATCGTACTGTTTTCAAGGCAAATACAACGTCTTGTTTGAACTGCGAAATTAAAAGCTGCGCTAATATAGATCCACAAATGTCCTCATAATCTTGCATATGATGGCACTCATCAAATTAACGTGCGAGTCATTAAACATGCAACGCACTTAATGGAATGGCTACCGCAAACACGGGACTGGTGCGTGGGTACGAAAAAGTCATCCCATCTGCACACATCACATCGCTTTAAAAGGCGCGGCCACCATCGCCCTCGAAAGGAACACACGCCACGCAGCGAAGCAACTAATTTCCTGAAATGTACGCTTTTAATCTATGAAAAAATTCGTAATGAGTTTGGTTGGTTGGTTGTTTTTTCGTGTTTCCGGGCGCGTCATCTGCATAGGTTATTAGTCCCGTAAGTGTAGTGCATGTTTTTTCTCGGGAGATGGCGGTGATCTTCCCCCGCTGGATGGCGAGAATCGGCGCCGACCTACCGTTGGCTAGTGGGGTTTCTCCCTAACCAGGACTCTCCCACCAGCCCAGCCGGGGCACCGCCCCAGCCGAGACAAGCTCTAAGCTCACGATCGGTCTTCCGGAATATGTGATAGTGTGGTGCATGTTAGTGTAAGTGTGTGTGTGTAAGGGAAGAGGACAGGATAAGGAAGAGGAAGGAAAAATCGCGCGCGGTTCGTGGCCCGTTTGGTAGGGTACTGTTCCGGCATTCGCATGGTGTTGATCGGAGAAACCACGGAAAACTACCGATCAGAGCAGCCGTCTGCTAAAATTCTCCGGACAGCGACTGAATTCGACCTAGCTGAAAAGCTAGTGTTGAAAATCCTGTCACCGTCAGGACTCGAACCTAGGACCTCCCGGGCAGAGGCGCTGCAGTGACATCAGTTGATGCACTGAGCTACCGCTCCCGCTGTAATGAGTTTGATGTGACCGGGAAAAGTTCAATAAACTTCAATTGTATGCCACAGGTTCATTATGACCAAACTCCACAATCATATCGGAACAACAAGGTTTAAGACTAATACCAGGAGATGTAACGTTTTGTAGAGAAGTTGTGGTGTACCTAATATGTAGCGGGGAGCGTAAAAATTAAGATTAAGACAGAAGATTAAACTACTAGAGTGCTCCAAAGCGCCAAACGAAGGTTATATGAGCATTTGTTTTCTATAAGAAGAAGCAAGACGGTTAGACCTTAACTGCATATGCCTCGTCTCCTTCGGTGCAGACCAACCACCGTTTGCTTTAGACCGGCCTCTCCCTCCGACTTAACCAAGAGCATATAGTAGCTAAGCACTGTTTTAGATGAGGATTCAAAGTCATAAGGCACTGACGAAAATATTCTAGCAATTTCCTTGATTTTCTATTTTACAGCTTATTATTCTCTTTTTAATAAACCATGAACATGTGATGAATGAGATGGTGCCTTGCCAAATATACCAGGATAGCAATTATTAGTTACATTCTCTTTTACTCATACGAATTATTCGTACAAAATATAAAATTTTACAGTTCAAAGAGAGGAATAGCCTTTAGATCATTCATACTAAGGTAGATGGCAAACATACTGATTTTTGCCTCCTCCGTGTTTTGTTTGGTTTAATGTATTTATGTATTTTGCTCGCTTTGTGGTACTCGTGTATTTTGTTCACTTTGCAGTCTCCATCTCGCAAAATGCGTCTTTGCCGAACGCAAACAGCAATGTAATACGTTGCAATCAAATAGTGGCGAGCGGATAAACTAGTTTCTATTCATGAGTCTTACAAACTTTTCTTGATAAAAAATCCACATATTTTAAAACAAATATTGGAATCATTTATTTGGTAATTAGCGACTAAGTTAATTTAGAGCGAGCCAGTTTACAGCATGTCTCTGTCAATGCGTCAGCTATGAATTTAACATTTAGGTGATGTGATATGCATGTTTAGTTATCTTAGCTCTGATGAAGGCTAAATACACGGCAGAAACGTTGGCAGATATTAAATAGTGTTTGAAACCGAAAACTCAAAACATTTCCCAAAATTATACTTTTTTTATTTATTTCGCATTTCTTCAACTAGTTACTAAAAGGCCGACCGCAAGCTTGATAAATCGGAAGGGTCATGTTAACGATGGCTTGTATCTCCGGGTATTGATAGCAAACATGACTTCACGGAATCAACTCCGGAAATGAGGACAGCAGCGCAGCCTGTGGCCAACAGCGGAAATGGAGGTGGATGTGGCGGCGCTAGCGCCTAACCGCGGCTGCGTCGCTGTTTGCTGCCGCCCTCACAGGGTGCGCTAGCAGCGACCGGGCATTGCAAAACACGTTGTCCAACAGTCCGTTAATGGCGAGGATGAGATCCTTAATCTCGGGGTACGGCATCTGCTATCGAAAAATGTCAGTAGACTTTTTTCAAGAAGGTTGACTTTAAGTTTGAATTTATGAAAATTATAGCCTATATTTGTAATAAATTTATTCATCTTATCCGAATGCCTTTGTAAGCTGTTTACTTACGTGTCCAGATTTTAAAAAAACTATTTCACGTTTCGTATTGCAGGTCGGTAATAAAGCAATTATCGATTGTCACCACAAACAAGAGAGGTGCTGTCAATTTCAACGACATAATTAACACACAAACATTATTTTATTCGAAAAGGAAGGAACATATATAAAAACATACTAATATTTACATATTTATTAACTAAGAGAATAATACATTTACTTATGATCTTCGTAAACACGTATGTTTACATCGCAATCTGTGCAATGTTCACCACATTCCAATTCCCTACTATCTTATTTATACCCTGTAACGTAATATTTCCGTCAGCATTTACCGTGGTTCTAGCCGTACATTGCCACCCATAATTCGGGTAGCAACTTTCACTGCCTGTACTAACGAATCCTCAACATAACCCTTAGCAACGTTTCCAAATTGCTATCCACATGGCGTTTGAGGATAATCATATCTGCACCGCTTTCTTCTGCGAGAGTTGCTGAAGACCGTCGCAGTGAAAGATCTGTGTATATTTCTGCTCTTCTAACTTAGATATATTGCAACGGCTTTGGATATCACAGCTACCCACGCGATTTATTGTACATTTCCCCCTTCGCATGGATACAAATAAGGCTGCTGAACTTTCCCCGGTGTGAAGAAGCTAACCACTTTCTATTATCCACGCACGTTTCTTTGTCCCCTCATTTCTCGAGATGGGAGAGTAGTGGGGATAGGGGGTGGGGGTTGATTATTTTCTCGACAGAACTATTATAAAAATCTGCGGGTCGTTGTCGATGAAAACTAGATTTTATTACACAAAATCGAATATTTCTCTTAACAGATTTTGTGAACAACGCTCATTGCTATCATTTATTCTCAAAGCAACCAATGTTAGTAAAGGAGTGGGTGTAGTTACTCCGGGGCTCAAGAAAACGTGCGCGTATTATGCATAAATCCTCCGATCGTTTCATCTGCCATTACAGTGAACAACCGTGGAACAGCCATTTCCAACTTGTTTTCTTGTCAGGAAGAGTCCCAACCAAAAGAGCCCTTTTATCCTGAATATTGTCAATATTTACATTATAAAGCACTTTGCATTCACAAACACACACCTGCGTCACCGAAACAAACAGCAACCTAACATCAGAACGTTATCGTAAGTTAACAATGAAGTTCACTTTAACCAAAGGAAGGTTTTCTCCAAAAAATTACTTTCTCCATTAAGAATATGCCATTAAACACGAATCTTAAAGAATATTAAATCTTCTCTTTCGTTAGAACGTTGCATTGTTTGCTTCGTATTCCACATGTTTGGTTTTCAGAAAGACTATGAATCGCCCATATTTATTAATGTGTATATTCATCGACATTAATTTTAGCATTGAGTATTGCGACAATAAAAGAGATGATTGTTATTTTTCTGAATACCGGAAACAAAGTATAAACATCACCTTATAACGAAATATCCACGGTTTCGTTTGCATTCATACGTACATATTATGGGTTGGTATTTACTTTCCCAAAATAAGCTAACATTACTTCTTTGCATTCATTGTTAATTTTCTTTTCTTTCCTTCATTCCTCAAAAATGCCATATTCTTAAAATATATTTCTTTCGATTTACTTGAATGTAAACCTTCCACATGTTTATCAACTTCCTTTTAATAAATTTAGGGTTATTATGTCAAAATGTTGCAGAGACGTCCCGGTATGCTTGATCGTATATTACGTGTGGCTCGTTAGTAATTATTCATTCGCGCTAAAACACTCGTGAATTAAGCCAGCAACTATCACACATAATTATATATTTTACTCACTTATAAAATAAATTACTACGACACGAAACAGATCACATTGTATAATCGCAAATAGAACTACTTTGCAATACTTTCCAGTGCCGTGATGTCCGCTCTTTCGTTGAAACTCATTGCTGAACGAACTATTAACTCGGGCAATTTGCAACGAGTTGCACAATATACTATTTATACTCCAAGGAGAAAACGACGCGCGTCTATTCGTTTGTAAAGAAATTTATTTTCCCCGTAAGTTTGCTTGGAGCATCCAGCTTGGGGATCCAGGATGGGGCTTGTCAGGGTGGTGTGTGAAAGGATGGTAAGGAGGGGAGTGGTGAAGGGGCGGGGGGTCGGACCGAACACCGTGTGGTGTGATGTGGTGTGGTAGGGTGGGGTAGAGTGGGGTGGGGTTGGGTAGAGTGGATAGGGTCTGATCAGGTGCTGAATCTAGTTAGGTTGACGTGGGCACGGCCGCATCGGTTCGGGTTACGTCGGGTTGGTCAAGCTACATAGCCAATTCAACTATTAGAAATGTTTATCGATGTTCTGAACAGTAGTATTAATTGATTTTCCGATCAATATACCCTAACAAACGGGCCACAAACCGTCCGTGATCTTTCCTTTCTCGTTGTCCCCTCATCTCGCCTTACACACACTTACATACAATACACTTAGACGTATAACTTGATACTCACTAGAATTAGGTAGAGTCGAGTCAAATAGGCCTCAAAGATGAACATCAGTATCGATATTACCGACAGTGCCTCAGAGGCACTGCAGTACTAAGTTCAGTTGATGCCCAGAGCCACTTTTCCGATCTAATATGCAGAGGTGGGCCATGTGCTTGCCATCTGGCCACACCGTGTGGCGGAGGCTTTCAGAGTCAAATCACGTCTCTGTGCACGAGATCACGCGTCGACACAGCGCGGTGGGCGTGCACACGCAAATGGAAGCCCCGCTCACCGCCACCGATACTCACCTTACAACGTCGGGGCACCTGCCACTTTTACTCTCACCGTTCTCATACGAAAACAACTGCCCGCTCGTTAGAGTGGTGGCACTGATTAATTTTGTGGTTCCGGGCGCGGTCATTAGTCTCGTAAGTGTAGTATATGTTTAAACGCGGAAGGAGGCGGTGATCTTCCTCAGCTGGATGAAGAGATCTACCGCTGACCTACCCCTTCGCTTGCGGGTTTTCCCCAACCAGGTTTCTCCTACTGGTGGGCACCGCCCCGTCCGGGACAAGCTCTGAACTCCCACCGGTCTTCTGCCATGTGTGGTAGTGAAGTGTATGGAAGGGGTGAGGACAGTACAAGGAAGGGAAAAGAAAGATCGCGCGTGGTCCGTGACCCGTTTTTAAGGGTACTGCTCCGGCATTCGCCTGGAGTTTATCGGAGAAACCACGGAAAACTTCCGATCAGACCAACCGGCCGCAAGAATTCTCGTCACCCGTGAGGTAGTGTAGTGTATGTAAGCGTAAGTGGAAATAAGGGGTGAGTATAGGACAGGGAACAGAAAGGGAAGATAGATTGGGATCCATTGTCCGATTATTAGAGTGCTTCTCCGGTATTCATCTGGTATTGGTCGTAGAAACCAAAGATAACGGGTGATCAGAGCTGTCGACCGCTAGAATTTTCTTCCACACAGTAGCTGAATTCGACCGTGTACAGATAGGGTCGAAAATTCGCCAGAGATCCGACTTGACCCTACGACCTCCTACAGAGGTCCAGTCAGATTTGCTGCAGCGACAACGGTAATGCTGGATCTGAGGTAACATTGCATGCGTACATCCGTAAGAAAAGTGGCAAGTAGAACTTCCATGCGTAATGTGATACTGTCACATTTGAATCGCTAATATTATCTACGAGACAAAAATTACGTGAACAACGGTTCAGCCACCAACGGACAGATAATGTCTGCACGTATTTCATACAGATTAGATCTGCCTGTGCGCAAATACAATACTTACTCTCCAATCCAACGTATCCAACAAGAATAATGCAAGGAGAATGAGTGGGGTCATACATTTATAGCCGAGGCCGAAGGATCGATGACGGTCGATGTCGGAAAACATCGTTGGAGCGGGTTACTGCCCGTCTACATTTCCTGGACTACAAGGCTCTGGGGTAGAGCACAGGTGTTCGTTCAGTTATTGCTGACGGCATCAAACGCCTGTTGTGTCTGAATGCATACAAACGGCTTCCCAAAATGCAATTATCTGTAAGATGTAAACTGGAGGCACACACTGTTAATTGGCTATCGACAAAAATACGTTTACAATACGAGTTTGAAAAAATGCACTGTAGTATGAAACAGCAATCGGAGTGTGATTATTGGTGGTGGTATTTTGAACAATGTAGGAGTACATAAATAAATCATACTCGCCATTGCCAACAGTTTTTCATTTTAAATATCTGAGAAAATAATGTTTAATGATCTCTCTTACACTTCTCATGGGTTCCACAGACTTAAGACTAAATAATTTTTCTGCTTTAAAGTTCATTTATTAAGACGCAAAACATAATTAAACATATTTGTCCCTTTTGTCATTTGTCTCTAACTCGCCATGCCTTCACAAGGAATCGAAATGCAGATCTCATTATTCTGTTTCACTTCTCCGAATATTTCTCTTCCTCTCTTATTAAAATGGCAGTTGCGTTTTCCCCTGTTTTCGAAATTCTACTTTTTGCTCTTGAAATGATAACGCTATATATGAAAGTTTTCATGTCTACTAACGAGTTTGTTTTTTGTCCAACATACTGAATCGAGTAGCAGTAATCAGTAGCAGAAAAAAAATGAAAATATACAGTGAAATGAGCAGTCCTAAAGGTATCCATTATGCATGAATGTTCGTACCTGTAGTATCACCATCAGCGGAAATGAATCTAGAATATTCTGTAGTAGGCACAAAGCATTGTTATCGCGGGATATTACGGTAAATTACGCAAAACACCCAGTTGTGTATGAATAGGAGGAGTGCTGTGAAACTACTAAAGCTCGGATAATGTGAATGGTCACATACGCACAAAGCAGATGGATGGTGTAGCTTTGAAATTAGAACGGCAACTGGCTCTCAAACCCACATTGTCGGTATTGCAGCTGTAATGTTCATTCCAGTGGAAAGCATCACGATTGTCGATCATGTTTATACTGATAGGTACCATACCACAGATAGTATCACGAATACGTGGAAATTTATCCGAAACTTTAAGGCGTTAAGTAGTATTAATTGTGGTCATATTGTGAATAAATGAATTAGTAAACAAGAAAGGAACAATATAAAATAAATGTTATTCAATGGTTAGCAGTTGGATTAGTTCAAGAAGCAGGCTTACGTGATTGTTGAAAAAAAAGTTATTTTATTGAAATGTTTCGTTTGAATGGCTGTGGGAAAGTACGTAATGTCTATTGTCGATAAAAAATGAGTCTGATGTGTTTCAATTAATTTTCGTATAATGTAACTCGTGTGTATATATGTGTATAACATATGTTTATATAACATATATATATATATATATATATATATATATATGCATATATAAACACATTTGTTTAATTAATTAAAATATACACTTTTTTTATTTTGCAATTTTTCACTCATTAAAGAAAAACATCGACAAATTTACAATGTAATTAAAAAAATCAACTTGTCTTCAACAATACTTGTTCTTCTAAAAAGCTTATTTAGAAATGTTTTCCACAGCGTGATAGTGACTTTCAAAATATATTTTATTGTTCGGTCGTGATTGAATCTGTGCATTCCCATCAGGGATGACTCGAGGCGTGACAGAATGCATTTCATCACATATTTTTCTCTAAAACGGTGAAAAGCACCACGTATGTTGACTAAATTCCCTCTGCATTTCAATTATCAACGCAGCGTTACATGTCTTTACATCTAGTGACTTGCCCCACTTCTCTAAATACCCTCAACAATTTCCTCCCCTTCACGCGGCCTCATGAGAAACGGAAACTCTCAATATCTCGATTGCCTACTTCAGGAAGCCCTAGTCTGAAAGCAGCGCGTCCCGGATGAAACTTTGGCCGACTCTGTTGGCCGTAGTTTGGATATCGCTGCTCTGAAATATAATATGAGAAGGAATGCAAGTAACAGAACAGCAGGTACGGTGTGTAACATTAAGGCTTGGTAATACCGTTAACTTCATACAATATGCTACCCTCCTCTACAACGCTTCAGCAGTAGGGAGATCTCTTTGCTTCGGGGAGAGTTCACGAGCGCACACGATACTATTTACTTCTTCCATAACGCGGAATACGAACTTATGACTTTCGTTATCGAATTTCGATACGCCCACCGAACCTACATCGCGAGTCTAAAATGTCTCGGTGTATCGCATATAGTGCCCCGTAAAATCGACCCAGCAACTCGTAAAAGAGGCTGGAGTCTGCAATGGGAATGGCTGTTTTGGTTGTAAAGAGATATCAAACGCGAATATTTTCGGGTAGGTTCTCGCAAGATGACACAATAGCTTAGTAAACGGCTTTTTATAGCCATGCATGTCATGACTGTTTGAAACTTTCCGCTGGCGGCGCTGAATGGTTGCGTTTATAAAAGAAAAATTCCGTTTTAAAAGGAGACAGATGAAATGAAAAAAATAAACAATCAAAATCAAGTCATCAAATCATTTAAGGCGAATATTGCTAGGCAGTTTCTGAAGCCTTAACTTTCATTTCAATACCAAACATGTTACAATTTTTAGATTTCTGAACTAATTAATATCAATAAAAATCTGTGGAAAAAGTTCGCAAAAGAACAGCGAACGTCACAAGAAGATACTAAGTAAATTATTTAGGACATTAGATGTCGATACGCGGATTCGACATCTTTCTGACATATGTTACTTTATTTGTAATTCTTTTTTGATATATCATACAAATAGAGTGTCGAGCAAAATTGAAAAGAAAGTGAATGGTTCATGTTATTTCGTTTGTGATAAAAGTTACAATATTATTAAAAGTAGTAAAAAATATTTAAGAAATTAAAATCCAATTCAAAGCGAAATGTGATGCATTGACAAATTATCCAAGACTATGTACGGAATAATGTCAAATTCAAAGGGTATTATTTCCGATGTTTTGACAAAAAAATAATAAATTCAATACTGTACCTTGTTTCATCATAAATGTTTTGTGTCTACCCCCCTAGCGTAAAAATCCTCAAAACTAATAATGGTGGCCTAGCCGCTAAAAGCCCAAAGAAACAAGACAGTGGCAAGAAGACAGCTTATTTCTTTTTCTTTTCTAAAAGCAACCGCAGCTCCATTCCACGTGTGCAACTCTCTGCCTCTGAGATAACAGTCTCCAGGGACACAGCTGACGTAATTCCTGCGGATAAAGGGCTATGGAATGTCGGGTCTACGACGATAGTTGCCTGTCAAGGAGGATTACGGAGGAAAACAAACTTGTTCCTTCAGAGTTTTGTTAAAACAACTCGCCGACTTCCTCAGTAATGACTCTAGAGAGAAACATGCAATACAGCAGCATTAGAGAATGGAATTCAAAAAGCCTCATTAAAATTACATAAGGATAGTTTTTATCTAGCGTACGAGCACATAGCCAACCTGCTATTTCAATGTATGAAGCATCAGTAGTTCAGTTCTTTCACATCACTCGTTCCACACCTATCTCACCGGCAGCGGTAGCTCAGTGCATCAGCTGATGTCACTGTAGCGCCTCTGACCGGGAGGTCCTAGTAGGTTCGAGTCCTGACGGCGGCAGGATTTTCGACACTAGCTTTTCAGCTAGGTCGAATTGAGTCGCTGTCTGGAGGAGAATTCTAGCGGACGGCTACTCTGATCGGTAGTTTTCCGTGTTTTCTCCCATCAACGCCAGGCGAATGCCGGAGCAGTACCCTACCAAACGGGCCACGGACCGCGCGCTTCCTCTTCCTCGCCCTATCTTCTCCCCTTACACACACACTTACACTAACATGCACTACACTAGCACATATTCCGGGAGACCGGTCGGGAGCTTAGAGCTTGTCCCGGCTGGGGCGGTGCCCCGCTGGTGGGAGAGTCCTGGTTAGGAGGAAACCCACTAGCCGAAGGTAGGTCGGCGCTGGATCTCGCCATACAGAAGGGAAATACCACCGGCATCTCCCGAGAAAAAAACATACACTACACTAACGGGACTAATGACCAAAGCAGTTGACGCGCCCGGAAACACGAAAAAAACAAACCAAACCAAACCAAACCAAACAGCTATCTCAGTTTAACAGTAACTGACTGACATCTTCAGCCATCAGTATTGACTGCTCTGCTGGCACCTAAAGAGCAGTGTCGCAGGGACGTTGTGAAATTCCGCATGTCACTCATACACTGTTGTCCTTCGTCTCGTCACATGAGGGACAAAAAGTGGTACGGTGTATGGAGACAAAATGCCACAGTATCCATTCTCTAAACACTTTAAAAAAATTCTAGTTATATAATTTTGTTTACTTTAGTTCCTTAGATACTACCCGAGAACTAAAAATTATTTCTGACCAAATTGATAGAAATGTTTCAATTAATAGGGTAAGATGGAAGGTGAGCATTGACTGCACATTAGTTAAAAAAATGTGCTGGAATTTTGTAAATACACGTTTCCAACTATTAAAATTTAATAATAAACAGCAACATATCTTACACAAAAGTAATAAAGAATATAAAACCCGAATAAGACGGAACATGAACATTCCTTCACAAAATGTCTCTATCGGCAACTTTCCGACTTACAGAGGATAGCCAAACTACTTTACTGTTTCATTATAAAAATTATGATATTGTATTATGTAATTCAAAAAACATGAAAATTCAAGTAGGGCTTCATTGATACAATTAAAACATTGGAATACAGAATGCATGCGTCACGCAAATTACACGTCATTTAAAACACGTGCATTTATTTCGCAAATATACGGTAGAACGCTTGGATAAAGGTGAATGCTCGGATCGAATTTCTACAAATTTCCTGCGAAATTGTCCCAAAGAACAGATCGGAAAGATAATATGTTCTTTATTTATTGTCCATCTATCGTTATTTACATTCCAAAAATAATTTTTTTGTATACCAGCATTATAAACGAGGTTTTCTGTTGCAAGAAATCGTTCATAAAAGGGCCTTTTACAGCACAAATGATGACGTATTAGGTTTTACGGCACGAATGATTGCGTCATCACACACGTCATAGTTGCGTCACAACTCACCTTTAAAATTGACGAACGCTGTGGAATTGCATGAAGAGTTCACGGAGTAACCATACAACCAGAATAACCAAAGATTTTTATTCTTGAATATAATAAATCAGTTTACATAATTACATTATTTATTGATGTTAATATTAATGGAGCAGTCTGTGAGGTTTTTGAAAGATAAAGGAACAGAACCAGGTACATTAAAAGTTTTAGTTGATGAAGTACCTGCTACGTTATTTTCGTCATTTGACACTATTCTTCTAGCTATCTTTATTTTATTCTGAATTGATTCCTCAATGTAAGATTCTGCAACATTTGATGATCGCCATCCTCCATGACGCTTAAGGGTGGTAATATCTGCACCACTGTCGGCTAACATAGTAGCCGATGTTCTCCTGAATGAATGTCCGGAATATTTTTCATGATTTGGAAGTTGAAGGTATTCGGCAATGAGTTTAGGGAATTTTTCCGAAAGTGTTAATCCCAATGGTGGTTACGTGTGCATCTACCTTTTTTATAAAATAAGAAAAGTTTATTATGTTTGACTTTAGAAGGTCTGAGGGCAATGTATTTTTATACAAATCTATATAAGAGAATCCTTCATCAGAAATAACGGTAAATATTCTGTGTTTGTTAGTTTTAGTTTCTCTAATTTTGACAACTAAAACAGAACCTTCTTCAGAGACATCATCGGTGCATATGTTATACAATTCCCTCGTCTACAAGCTCCAAATATGCCGAAAATCGCAACAACCTGAAAAAAGAGAGCAAAAGATGTGTTCCAATAGTTCACAAATATTTCAAATAAATATAACTTAAATACCTTCATCAAGAGATACTTCTCATCAGCTGCTTCTACTAAAAATTTGTTCACATCAGCTTGGGAAAAGACCATAGATTTTTCTGCTTCGTAACCGACATTCGCTTGTTTCATGTACAATTGAACTTTATTAAAAGCAGAAATATCAATACCATCTTTAATTTTGATCATGGCCTTCAATTTCGAGTGACTACACCACAAACTTGATGCCTTACATACTGCTGACTTCAATGTAATAAAATTAGAAAATTAGACCATCACTAAAACTCGACTAGGTATGTCAATAAAGTAAGAGACACTTACTAACTCCGATATGTATGCCAGAACAACTGATTCGCATATAATCTTCACGTTCTTTGTTTCCATCCAATTTTTAAATTTGTTGTACTCTTTTTCGTACAATGCACTTGACTTTGCCGGTATTAAGCATTGTTCTGCCTTCGTGGCTTGTTCAACAATTTCCTGCGGCAAGGAATCCATCTTTCTTCGCATGCTCTTCAGAATCGCTCATCAGCTGTCCAAAATGCGTGACGTCATAATACCTATGTCAATGTTGCCAACAGTAAAACTGCTTTTGCAATTAGTTCATAAATTAATTTCGATTCTTGCATAAATTTATAATGCTGTTATACAAAAAAATAGCGTATGCAACTCGTTTATAATGTTGCTTTATTGCATTCGTACAAATTTGAAAACTCGCTCCTAACGTCGCTCGTTTTCAAAACATGTACTCATGCAATAAAGCTTAACATTATAAACTAATTGCATAAACTACTATTAAAATTAATTTTATTTTTCTACAGGTTCTGAACACTTGCAGATCAATCTTTAGTTTCCTCCGTACGCCAGGTTTCCGACTTCTAGAGCTTATTTCCACGTAAAAAAATTGGCCCGTTGTGATATTTGTTCTTCTACATCAAATTATTTTCTTATAGAGTTCAGTTTACTTTCATGTCATTGAGTACAGAGACTGTTATGTAATGTTGTGCAAAACAATGGCGAATTTCGGTAGAAAACTCTTATTACACGACTCTGCAAACGAAAAAGTGGATAAATTCAGTTGTTACATTATGGGGAAAATCCTCTAACACTTGGTGTAGCCAGAACCCAAGTTTAGTGGGTCCTAGAAACCGAAAAAGCGAATGACGAGAAAAGCCTGTCCGTCGAACTTTTCGAGTAATTTTGCGCGAAAATACGGGTGAGAAAGTACGAGCTGTTTTAGCACCACTAGTTCTTACAGAATACGTTTAACCACCCTTGGAGAGTTCGCAACGAGCTTAACCCTTTCTTCCTTTTCGTTCCAAGTGGAGACAAGAAGTTCTCCAGCTAGGTAGCTTCATTATTTCACACAATAGTCATCAGTGCCATAGTTAGTGCAATGCAACTCCTCTATTATGGTGTTTTTTCTTATTCTTATCCTTATCAGATCCCAGCAGTTCAATTAGTTCGTGACCTTTTTAAATGGAATTGTTTTTAATTATTACTCTATTTCTTAGGAGTCAAAAAGTTCAAAAACATATTCACGAATTAAAAAAATTGTCTCCCTCTTAAGTCATCCAGTTTATGTTATCGTTGCCATTATTTATAACAAATTTTACTTTTTTATTTTTGTTTAGTGACAATATTATGCATTTCGGTGAAAAAGTACTCATGGAATTATCTTACACACCATTTTTCACTGAAATAATAAGTTTGTTTGTTTACTGATACGTTATTGTCTTCGATACGAAGCTCGTTGTACACTGCATGACTTACGTGGATCGCGAGGATCGAGGTTACGAGAGAAACTTGAAAATATGCGACATGTTCTCTTATGTAAGGGATTATGAGAAGTATGACAGAAAATTAAGGAAGGGAAATATGAAAAGACAGAGTCAAATTAACATCTAGTTAATGAGTAAATACGCATCTGTAGTCGGGAGGTGACATGTTTGCGTGCGGGGAGCGGGGTGTCTTTGAATGAACTGTTTTACTTATTCTCGTTTGCCGTTTTATTTTTTGCCTATGGACACTTGGAGCAATATCCTTGGCACAGCTAACAGTTGCGAACTAGGCGGGGGTGGGGACAGCTTCCGCGACGAACTAGCCCATTCCACAGCCTGGCAATCAAGTCAGCCCCCGATTATAAATCTGAATCATTAAAATTAGGTAGAAAATCTTGTACGTAGCACGGGCGTTAAAACTAGTTTTCCTGATCTCGAGACACAAAATGCCCTCAGGCTTTTTGCCTCCGTTCGATCCTTAAAACGCCCCCTAAAAATCAGTGGGAAAGGTGAGTAAGGTAAGTATTTCCTCGGCAGTAGTTAAGTGTTTGACACGTTTACTGCATTAAATAACGGCATCTATTTCTGCAGTCCCTGACACATTTCAACCCAAGCTAGTATTAGACGCCGGCAGCTCCTCGCAAACGCTCGCCACGCCGCTGCTAAATTCATCGCCGCATTAACTGGTGCGCCGTCTAGCCTGCGCGTATTCGGGCGGCAGGTCTACAATTGCAGGTTACCCCAGGCGCGATTCCGCGCAGAAAGGCAAGTGGCTGGGAGGGGGCGGGGCTCGGTTGACGAACAGTCGCCGCCAACTTCGCTCGCAGCGACGCAGTCAAGCGGCGTTCAGCGAAAGCAGCGGCACTTGGGAGAGGGAGGAGGGCTGGTGGATGGGGAGGTGGGGGCGACTTCTGGAAAGGGATTAGCCACGAAGGATTAACCTTATGTGCGTTTAGCCTTAAGTCGAGATAAGGCTTCCACAAAGTTTCCCAGTAATATTCATAGAAAAATAATAAAACTAGCAGTATTTCGAAATGTATTAAGAAAAAAAGAAATTAATAGAAATAATGCGCTACATTACGATCAGACTGACGTAACTACACAAACGAAATGTTTGGAGACAGACAAGTATGACACCATTTACTCTATTCCTTCACTCTGATAAGATATATAATTTTGTAGATTTGTGAAGCCCTGACGTCTACACTAATATATCTAGCGATTTCTGTTTGCTCCTAAGATGCAAAAGTAAGTCCTGATTCTGCTAATGGCTGTAAACGCAAATTGGAAAAATTGTAATTTCGCCAGACTGGCTCTAAGCTCTAAGACTCTATAATGTATTTAAACATTAACATATTTTAATTTAGATACTCAGCGTAATTTTGAAGTGCAAGGTTGTGGGGATGAAACGTTGGAAGAAGTGAAGGACCTGAAGAAGAGGGTTGCACAGGCGGGGGGGATGGAGAAGGCAGCTGGGCGGGATGAGGCGGGGCGAGGCGGGGAGGGGCAAGCAGAGGGAGGGGGGGATGGAGGGACGGGGAGGGGGATGGGCGGGTAGCAGGCAGAGGAAGAGCGGGCTGGAGGGAGAAGGGGGTGGGATGAGTTGGAGTGGGGCGGGGCGAGTGGCGGTGGAGTAGGCAGATTTAGAACGGGGTGAAGGGAGGGAATGGAGAATTGCGGCGGGGCGGGGTGGAACAGCAACGGGCCGGGGGAAGGTTGGGGGGGGCGGGGCGGGGAGCGGTGCCGGCGGAGACAGAAAGGGCCAAAGAGGAATGGAGTTGGATAATGGGGTTGGAGGAGAAGATTGGAGGAGGAGGAGGAGGTGGGTATTGGAGAAGGGTGTTGGAGGAGGGTGTTGGAGGAGTGGTGTGTGTTGGAGGAGTGTGTTGGAGGAGTGTGTTGGAGGAGGGTGTTGGAGGAGTGTGTTGGAGGAGTGTGTTGGAGGAGTGTGTTGGAGGAGTGTGTTGGAGGAGTGTGTTGGAGGAGTGTGTTGGAGGAGTGTGTTGGAGGAGTGTGTTGGAGGAGGTGGGGGGGGAAGGGGGGGGGGAGAAGGTGGGGGTGGGGTGGGGCCGGTCGGGCGCGGCGAAGCATGCGGATATAGAACGGGGCGGAGAAGGGCGGGGTTGTTGAAGCGGTGGCAGTGGGCTGGAAAAGGCCGGGCCCCGGGCGGGAGGCGAGAGCGCTGAGACGGAGACAAGTGGAATCGGGCGACGAGCGCCTGCCGCAAGGTGAGCCCCAAAAATACGCCTCGCGCCTCTCTCCGGCACAAGGACCACGTTCTGCCACGGAACAAACAATTCATAGCGCCTGCTTTGCTTCGCGACATAAATATAACTTCCCTTCGCGCACGTTTTGTCTAGCTCCCGTTTTGCTAGTTGTATTAGGAGTAGAACCGCGGATGTGGGTTGATACTTTGTCAGCAAAACAAAAAGATAACATTTGCCCTTCGTTTACCGCTACTACTCAAGAGGGAAAATGCCTAGTTTTCCTTCTAATGTTGCCAACCTCGCTTTATTGCTACTTCTATTCATCATTTTATTTATTTATATATATATATATATATATATATATATATATATATATATATATATATATATATATATATATATAAACAAACGCTGGGAAGAGGTTCTGGAGCTCAAAGAAATGTGCGCAAATTATACCTCTCCCCCATACGTCCCACAGTTTTAACTGTTTTTGAGGGAAATTAAATAAATGAATTGCCAGCATTTTGGAAAAGGTGATCAACCAGGGATTAACCCCCCCAAATGTAAAAATTAAATTTAACGGGACGAACCCGTGGGAGAGTTGACCTCCATTCCTTTGATCATCACGATGCTTCCGAGCAATGTTAAAGAATTAACGTTTACGAACAGCGGGTTCGAAATTTTTCGGGAAGTTTTCTATGGCTGGTATAACTTATCTAATTATTACTCCAAGATCTTCACAAATTGAAAGATCTGTATTAAAATGATGAGCATCACTTTCACCAACAGATAAATTAACATTTCCGACCAGCTGGAAGCTTCCTGTGGCTTGCATAGCAAATCATGATACTGACACAAGCCCTATGAATGAAGAACCTTTATCCATACCATATATTTAACGACAAATTTATACTAATTGCGAACGTAGGCATAAATTGAAGGGAAAATAGGTAACCTGCCGCCGTATTGTTATGACCGAAAAAGAAGCCCAGTTCGAAAAATGGTTTTTATTTACCAATATAGCACACAAGAGTAAACCACAAACAAGCTCAGTCAACCGAATAGTCAGGAGATGTACCAAAAAGAAGCCGGATCACCAATGTCCAAAAGAAGAGTCCGTAGTTGTGTTGCATCGTCGTCACTTTCGCACCAAGTACTCGCTCTTCACCACGGATACTCGAACAGCCTATCACCCGATTTATACCCCCTCCGGGCCAAAGGTCCTTCGACCAGCCCGGCCCCAGGGGCGATGACGAACGAGAGGAAATTTTTTTGGACATATAATTTAGCAAAAGAATGCATTGCATTTGACATGAATAAGTACATGCGTTTTTTAAAACGAATCCTTTATATTTTTAAAGTCAAAATGCATTTCGTCACATCTTCGTGAAATTCTCTTTCTCTAGAGACCTCATTTATAAAGATTGTGTGAGAACCGCAAAATGTATGTATGCTACTGAAAAAATATAGGAAACGATAAGAACTTAGAACAATGCGAAAGTCTAACCAACCGACATTATTTTGTTACACAAGTTAATCTGCTAAGACTGCAAACTTTTCATGCCCATGTAATCTTGTTACTACAGTTATTGCATTCTCGTATATTGAAAATTCTCCAATGTGGAAGTTATTAATTTGAACTTTGCTACGTAAGGAGAAAGACATCAAAATAGTTTACAATAATAATAAAGGAATATATCCTCGAAACATTTGATATAATTAGTTTCATGACAATCGCACACATGAATACAGTGAAACATGGATAGTTAGAGGCTGAAAGGACCAACAAAAGCCAGAATTATCCACATCTAATTAGGTAAGTTACATCTTTTTCATTTTGTTTTAGGTCCAATAAATGCTTGATATATTCACTCTTTTAACAAGTAAATATTTATTGAGAAATGTTACCAGTAAAAGATTAATATGCTCATACATACCAGATATTTGAACAAAATATAATTCAAAATAATGAACAAAACAAATCAGATTGCAATGATTGTTCTCGAGTGACAGTACCAGAATGTTCATGATGTAAAATTAAATATTTACAAAGAAATGCGAAATGTACGTTTGATTTCGTAACACTATCTTTTGGGGTTGATATACATAGATGTAGTAGATGTGTACAAAAACTTCGAATTAAGGTTGGTAAACGTCGAGCTGTACACGATTCTTTTTCACTGATCAGATTACAAGTTCAAGGGACCGACACAAATCTTCGAATTTACAACGAATTCGAATTATGAAAGTTTGAATTTTGTAAGTTCCATTGTACTATATACGCTTTTAATGAATGAGATCATTAGAGGCATAATTGCAAGTCGACTTCAACCTTCAAACAATTCGTTGGAGCTCGAAAAAGGCGAGATGTCACTCCATATAGCGCAAAAACACCAGTGTTACATTTCAGTATAAAAAATTTAAAAACCCATATAGAAATAACGAGACAAAGATCTCACACCATTCGTCTGCAAAAAGCAGACGCTACCGGCAACGCAAACCAAGAACAAAATGACAGCAGCAGTGACGGAAAAGAAGGAGAAGGGAAAGATGGGAAAAAGACACACAGCAGGCAACTCAAGAGAGGCGGCAATAAGTCAAGAAGGGATTTCGCTGTGACAAACCGGGTAGGAGAAATTGTTCCAGGAAAAGGGCAGGCAATGAATGCTTTATGTCTCCTCGACAACATTTGTAAAGTATTTCACGCTACTGCAAGAAAATATTAAATAAAAATAAGGCTTGGATACCTGTTACTAATTTACATGAGTTGATTTCGTCATTAAAAAGAGAAAATTGACGGCATCTGCTTTTCAATTCCTAGTACCTCATTAACATCCACGCCTCAGCAGCTAAAATCAAAATTCCGAGGGCTTTGAATCTGCATTTTAAGTATCATCGTCACAAAAAGAACTCTAGTGGCTCGAACAAGTTTCAATGAACAGAGAAACACGCCAAAGGGCTTGGTTGGAGATGGAGGTGAAAAGGATTAAGGAGTGACGGGTGCTGGGGGGGGGGAGGGATGGGGATGAGAGGTGTGGGTGTGGTATGGTGGGAGGCGTCTGTGGAATGACGTGGGGGGGTCGCGATTCATGGTGCACAAACGGTGTAATGAGAACCGGAGGGTAATGGGCAAAACGAGGGTCGATTAATTGATTGTGGTTTCAGGGCTTCAACTGGCATGGCCATTGGCTTCCCGATATAGGACGGGTCTGAGAGGATAGTGCGCGGTCCGTGGAGGGCTGTATTGGGTGCAGCACATCAACCACTGAGACCTGGAGCGGTTGCTCAGTGCATCAACTGATATGCGCTTCTGACCGGGGGCCTAGGCGGTCCTGACGGCGGCAGGATTATCGACACTAGCTTTTCAGCTAGGTCGCATTCAGTCGCTGTCTGGAGGAGAATTCTAGCGGCCGGCTGCGGTTTCTCAGATCAATACCAGGCGAATGCCGGAGCAGTACCCTACCAAACGGGCCACGGACCGCGCGCGATCTGTCCTTCCCATTACTTGTCCTATCCTCTCCCCTTACACACACACACTAACATGCACTACAATACCACATATTCCGGGAGACCGGTCGGGAGCTTAGAGCTTGTTCCGGCTGGAGCGGTGCCCCGCTGGTGGGAGAGTCCTGGTTAGGGGGAAACCCCACTAGCCGACGGTAGGTCGGCGCCGGATCTCGCCATCCAGCGGGGGAAGATCACCGCCATCTCCCGAGAAAAACATGCACTACACTAACGGGACTCATGACCAAAGCAATTGACGGGCCGGAAACACGCTCCGGCATGCGCCTGGTGTTGATCGGAGAAACCACGGAAAACTACCGATCAGAGCAGCCGGCCGCTAGAATTCTCCTCCAGGCAGCGACTGAATTCGACCTAGCTGAAAAGCTAGTGTCGAAAATCCTGCCGCCGTCAGGACTAGAACCTAGGACCTCCCGGTCAAAGGCGCTGCAGTGACATAGTTGATGCACTGAGCTACCTCTCCCGGTGATAGTGTAGTGCATGTTAGTGTGTGTGTGTGTGTGTGTGTGTGTGTGTGTGTGAAAGGGGGAGAGGATAGGACAATGAAGAGGAAGATACGATCGCGTTCGATCCGTGATCCGTTTGTTAGGGTACTGCTCCGGCATTCGCCTGGTGTTGATCGGAAAAAACCACGGAAAAGCACCGATCAGAACAGTCGGCCAATAGAATTCACCTCCAGACAGCAGTCAAATTCATCCCAACAATGTAGCTAGTGTGAAAAAAACCGGTTTTTGGGCTTTAGTGTGGGAAGTTTTTGGCGATGGACTTGGATGGCGGGCGGCGCTGCGAAGCCCGTGGGCGAAGCTGTGGACGCAAGCGGGGTCTGTGACGCGGGGGGCGGATGTCGGAAAAGTGCGCCGGAAGCGAGCGCGCGGAAGCCGGTGACGGGGCAGGAGACAGGGCGGAGGCGGGGCGGCGGCAGTGCCAAACGCAACATCGCAGGCAGAGGAGGAGGAGATGGAGAAGGCGGCGGACGACATTCATTGATTCACGCCAACTGCTTTGGTCATTAGTGCAGTTAGTGTGGTGAACTTTTTATCCTGAGAAGAGGCAGTTGCTCCCCGGATGGTGAGATCCATTACTATTATATAATAATAATAATAATAATAATAATAATAATAATAATAATAATAATAATAATAATAATTATTATTATTATTATTAGAAATACTATCGCGCGAAACTGCCGCATTTATTAAATCATTCTTTTGAAAGTGGAAATAGTTTCGTACTGGATAGCATGTGTTAACGTCAGACTCATAATTGTGCGTTCTATGATGATATTAAACATTTACTGTTGGACATGGACTGCGGCCTTTTTTATTATATTCACTCAATTCTATATTTTCCGGGTTCAATCTGCATGATGCACCCATGTGTTACCCTATCCAGCGGTAGCCCATTTACGAGAATTTGTGGCGATGTCATCTTCCAAATCGAACAAAACGCATAATCTACAAAGATACTATACAGATAAGATATTATATTATTTTCTTGGCACATAAAATCACAGTGGCTTTGCATGATGAACGTCTAACGAGTAAACATGAAAGCAGAGTATGTTAATGAATACCTTTTTTCTGGATATAAACACAACCAATATCGTTTTGTTCTGAAAGGAAATCAATTCTACAAATGATATTATTAGTTTCTAATGCAGACGTAAAGTGGAAGAGAAGTATACGGCCTCCAGCCGTTGAGAGGCGTCAATGCTTTCGTTAGATTCCGAAAAACACTGGACTAATAAAAAGGCAATGAAACATATTCTATTTTGACTAAAAATGCACATATGTATTTGATTACATTAAACAGCAATATCTCATACCTAATGTTACTGCTTATCACACATTTCTGATTTACCACACATCTTCGTCATGCCGACGCGAAAGACAGAATGAAAGAAACAGAAAGAAAGAAAGAAAGAGAAAGAAAGAGAAAAAAGAAAGTGAAAGAAAGAGAAAAAGAAAGAGAAAGAAAGAGAAAGAAAGAGAAAGAAAGAGAAAAAGAAAGAAACAGAAAGAAAGAGAAAGGAAGAAAGAAACAGAAAGAAAGAGAAAGGAAGAAAGAAACAGAAAGAAAGAGAAAGGAAGAAAGAAAGAAAGAGAGAGAAAAAGAAAGTGAAAGAAAGAAAGAGAAAAAGAAAGAGAAAGAAAGAGAAAAAAGAAGAAAGAAAAGAAAAGAAAGAGAAAGGAAGAAAGAAAGAAAGAAAGAGAAAGAAAGAAAGAGAAAGAAAGAAAGAGAAAGAAAGAAAGAGAAAGAAAGAAAAAAGAAACAGAAAGAAAGAGAGAAAGAAGCTTGAGTATTCACAGCACCGTTTCAGAACAGACATTTTTTCCTCCTCCAGGGCCCTATTTTCCACACACTCGAGATCAGCAATTTTGCTGACGCAGGCTACAGACATCAACGTTGGAAAAAACAGCAACGAGTTGCGTATTATTTTGAAAAGCAAGGAAATGGCACGCCCCGAGGCGAGTGTGTGGTTGAGAGAGACAGAGATGCGCGAGAAAAGTGAGGAGAGAGTAATAGAAAAAGAGAGAGATTCGGAAGAAGAAAGAAAGAAAGCGAGCGCGGAAATCGCCGGAAATGTGCGTGGAGCGACGAGGAGGCGGAAGACGGATTGCTACGGAGGTCCTCTTGGGAGAGGGTGGCCGGAGTGGAGCGGGGCGGGGTGGGGCGTGGCGGGGCGGGGCGTGGCGGGGTGGGGCGGGGCGGGACGGGGCGGAGCGGGGCAGGGGGGACGGGGCGGGGTGGGTGCGAGGCGGCGTGGGTCGGGTCGGTGGCGGGCGGGTCGGGGTCGTGGCGGAGGCGGGAGTTGCGGGCGGGGCGGGCGACCGCGGGCCGGGGCGGGCGGGCGGGCGGGGCGGGGCGGGCGGTGCGGGGCGGGCTGGGGAGAAGCCGGGGCGGGCGGGGCGGGGGCGGAGCGGGTGCGGTAGCGGGGCGGAGCGGGGCGGGGCGGGGAGGGGACGGGACGGGACGGGGCGGTAGCGGGGCAGGGGCGGGGCGGGGCGGGGCGGGGCGGGGCGCGGGAAGCGCTGCGTGAGGCGCGGGGCAGGTGAAGAAGGCAAGCGGCTTCGTGGCTGCAAAGGCGCTGGGCTAACGAGGCGCCGCCGTCCACCAACCCGCGCGAGCCGCAACTGCGCCCCAGAGGCAACGCCCTCCCGCCTACCTCCACTTCTTTCCACCGACGGCCTTGTGCGGCTTACGAGGTCCAGATGAAATGATGCATCACCCAAAGGAAGAGAACGGTACTCAAAAGTAATAAAATACACGAGAGAGAGAAACAGGCGGACAGAGAGGGAGAAACGGAGAAGGAGACAGTTACAAAGAAACAGAGACAGGGAGACTGAGTTAGGGAGACAGAAACAGAGAGACAGCGAGAGGTAGATAGGTTCCTAGATAGAGGAAAACAGGGAGACAACGGGAAAGACAGAGACAGAAGCAGAGGGACAGAGGCAGAGTGACAGCGAGAGGAAGACAGAGGAACAGAGAGAGAAAGAAAGACAGACTGACAGAGACGGCCTCCCTTTGAAGATAATCGTTCGTGACATCACCGGAACCATGATCACCGATTTTTGACTGCTCTCACTCCTCAATCCCCTCGGCCACGCTCGCCCTTTCCACACCACCACAACTACACAGGTCTAGCATATCTACTGTCAAGATAAAAATTATAAATACTAAAAATATTCATTATACAGTTTACAATTATTATTGCACTAATTTCCCAAAGCTGAAATCATTCACAAGTGTGAAATTGTTTCTTCCACCATTAAATCTTTTATCAAAAATATTTAAGTTAAACATATAAAGTATGCATTGAATGTAGGGGGATAAAATTCGGCGTATCCCATCAGCCCCAGGAGAGCTCCCTGTTCGCATCCTCTCTAAAAACCAAAAAGCTCGAAATTCGCCATTCGATGAGGCCCCTCCACGCTGGGAGGTAGGGCGCGCAGCAAGCGGATCTTCTTTTGTCTCGCCAGCGCCCGCGTCCAAATTCTAACGAGCGCCGCGCACGGCTAGCGGCCGCTCGAAAGTGGGGGAGGGGGCGGGACGAAGCGAAAAAAAAGCACATCGCACCTACGCGAAACATATGAACAGCCGCGGGCGGAATACAGGCGGTAGATATGAAGTATTTCATTGCAGTTGGTATCGATACCTACAATGGAGTGAAGTATCGATACCAAAAGCTATCGGACGTCTGTATCGATACTTTCATACAGAATGGTATCGTTACGAAATTGAGAGAATACGTAATAATATCCTAATTGAATATTCTTACATTAAAGAAAACATATTCAAACGGCTAAAATTAATATAATTTTTCCATTCACACACTTTGTCTCTCTAGAAACGAAGTTTGTTTCAAATTGTAGAGGTTTGAGTTGTTGGGGTTTGAAGAAAACATATTTCAGAAATGAAAAAATTATGTATAAAGAGGAATGAAACGGTATATATGAAGATATGCTAAATACTGCAATGAGAAGAGGAAGTGGGATGAAATTTAGCAAAGAAATTATTGCAAAAAGAAAGGATACAAAAACATATCACAGGAAAAAATTAGATATGAGAAAAAATAAAGGAAAATGTAAATAATGATTCACGATAGAAGAGCAAGTGCACCCAACAGGGGAAGTTGCACAAAAAGTTTAAAAAATAAAAAATAACCGACGCCGCTGACTCTCAACGAAAATAAACATAAACAAAAAACAAACAAACGAAGTGCGGAGAGCGTCGCGATGACCGGTTCGCAGCAGGAGCTCCGCATTTCACGGGTCGCTCAGCGCTCTCTGGCGAGAAAACAAAACAATACAGAAAAGCGCGCTTCAACGGCACACACCCGGACGATACAGGATGGTTCCATAACCCCAGCTCTGTTATTTCACTTTCCACATCCTCCTACCAATAAACCTGCCTCTTCTAGTATCCCATTGCGAACTCCAAGTGACTCCCTAATACATGACAGATGATAAACAATCGAAACTGCCAGACAAGCAAACGTATTTTAGATCTCTTTCACAAAATTGTAAATGATGCTGAAAACAAGTCAGTTAATTAAGTCATTGAAGGTTTTTAACAAGTTTTTTCGGAAGCACGCACGTCGAGATAGTCAGGTTTTGTAATTTGTTTACTCACATTTATTTTGAAAGAAGATATTTTCATAATTCGCTTTCGATAATACGCAAAGACAAGAAGTACCTAAATCGATGCAGCAAAATGAGAACTCTTGTACTGTTTTATGTCTCAACACATCAGAAACATTTACACAAAGAAAAGAAGTACGTAAACCGATGCAGCAAAATGAGAACTCTTGTACTGTTTTATGTCGCAACACATCACAGACAGAAGAAAATTGGAAGATACTGTTTGCTCCGCAAGGTGGAAAGGAGATCAAACAGAAATATTCAGTGGATGACAATGCAGCAAAAGAAACGTAAAACGCGAAAGAAGCAGAGAGCCTGTAAAAAGTGGAAAAGGGTTCTCTTCATATAAAGGAAACTAAGTATTAGTATAAAAGAAGAGAATTTACATAAAAACCTTTGCATATCAAACGAAAAAATGGAAAATGGCCATGCAATGAAATCCACATTCCTTTACATACATTTACATTAATATGAAAAATGAACGGTAAAGTTAAAAAGTAACCCTGGCGATCCAATATTACAAAAAGCACGATGGATATTTTTCTACTTCCATTAAAATACACTCTCGTAAATGAGTATTTCTATAAAAAAAAAACTAAGTTGTGCAGAATACACACAGTCGCAAACTGGATCGTAAAGTAAAACAGTGTCAAGATCTGAAGAGCGGCGTAGTCACACCCCTCGAGGGCTTTTAAAGTTCCTTTAAAAAAGACTTTTTTTCTACCAAAGAACAAGAGACTTTACTTGCATAGACAAGCAAGGCATATCTTCCGAAACACCGCGTCATGTCATTAACGTACATTTTCCCATATTTTACAAACATACGTATCTCCGACTCCACGCAAAGTTAGGTCACCTTCACATGGGGCCACTCGTCAGCACCACTGAGCGTCAGAAAGGAAGGTTTCGTGAGCCACCGCTGTGAGCGCCGACGGTTGCATGGACGCTAGCATTGCGGTTTCCGTGGAATGGCATATCGTGTATCGGGCTGTTATATTTAAGTTGCGGATTCAAATCTGATCGAAGGCGGAGATTTTTAAGAACAAAAAAATTCTTCGTACGCCTTCCTTCAGAAGGGAAAGAAATCCGGCAGTCGTATGTTGTATATTTATAGTACGTAAAAGACCAAGCCTAAAAGAAGCATCTGAGCTAAATTCACATTTTGTTGTGTCAGCAGAGTGATACTTTCTAGATGTTGAAAGGAGCATCGCAAAATATGCGTAATCACATGCAAGAGCGGGCCTGAGTCTCGCCATATAAAATAAGACATCACTGATGTGAATTAAATTTGAACATTAAACTTAGCTCAGTGGTGCTTCCGAGTGGCCTAGAGTGACGGCGACAATGTACAACTGTATTCTGCTGGGATTGGCGCAAAAGCGCGTCACCGCTGCTAATAGCGAGAGAGCGCCACTGCGCCGCGCCTGTGAATACCTACATTTAAACCAATGCTCTGACAGAATTGTGTTCCTCGGAAGCGCTGCTGAGTGGCGCCATGTGAAGGGGGTCCTAACCGCCACAGCAACGCCACTGCGCCGCGCCTATGAATATCTCCATTTACACCAATGCTTTGACAGAAGTGCGCTACTCGGAAGCGCTGCTGAGTGGCGCCATGTGAAGGAGGTCCTAACCGCCACAGCAGCGCCACTGCGCCGCGCCTGTGAATACCTCCATTTAAACAATATTTTCACAGCTGTGCGCTACTCGGAAGCGCCGCTGAGTGGCGCCATGTGAAGGGAGTCCTAACCGCCACAGCAGCGCCACCGCGCCGCTCCTGTGAATATCTCCATTTACACCAATGCTTTGACAGAAGTGCGCTACTCGGAAGCGCTGCTGAGTGGCGCCATGTGAAGGGAGTCCTAACCGCCACAGCAGCGCCACCGCGCCGCTCCTGTGAATATCTCCATTTAAACCAATGCTTTGACAGCAGTGCGCTACTCGGAAGCGCCGCTGAGTGGCGCCATGTGAAGGGGCCCTATCCGCCACAGTAGCGCCACTGCGCCGCTCCTGTGAATATCTGCATTTGAAATGATACTTAGGAACTAGAAGTGCCACTGGTAGCACCGTGATGTTCCCAAGCCTGAGCTATTTTCATTTATTATACGCGTTTAGGATTTAGGAAGACATGTGGCGAGCACGACATATTACTATCACTGTATCTAGCATGCTTGAGCTGGCTCAGCCTTTGTTTCATTATACAGCTAGAGCCGAAGAGACCATTGTAATGGAATGCTACAGTCCTATTTTTGCTCTGATTGGGAATGAAACTCGGGATCACGGAAAATTAGCACGCTGACTATGAGCCATCCAAAAAGCTAATACCACTTCTTCTGATAATAATAAATTCTTTATTGCCCTTCACACTCGTTCTTTTTATTGAAACATAAATCGTCATTTGGTCCTGTTGCTAGGTATCTGGGCACAAAAAGCCTTTGACAAGACTACGGTGTAATATCCTAACCACGCCGTGTAATCAGCTAGTATCTCACACAGATAACAATCCTCAACAATTTTTAATCCCAAAAAGAGCACTGTAGGGCAAACCACTTAAAACACAGCCCGGGCGACCGCAGGCGAGGCGATGCCGGTCCAGCCAGCGAGATCAAAAGCGCGGCTCGAGGGCGGCCGCGACCTTTGCCGTTCGCCCGCCACGCGGCGCTGACGCAACAATGCCAGGGCGCGTGGGCCGGGAGCGGAACGAGAGGGAGAAAAAAACGAGCAGCGCTGCGCGGATCAGGCGGTCTGGCGAGCCCCGCATTGGCTCGGAGCGCGACAAAAGGAAATAAAAAAGGTTTTATCCACATGTGGTATCTAAAGTCAAACCATTGGAAATGGAGATAAGTTTCGAAATAAATATTATTGGAACGCGTATATTTTAATGGATCGTGGCAATTCAATTCAATACGCCACTTAGGTTTAGGGAACTAAAGATTTTAAACAAGATCATAGGCAAACTAATTTAAATAATTATTTCATGCGAGGGCGCATGGGCTGGTACGAAAGGAGCGCGGAGCGAGAGGAAGAAAGAAAAGAAACGCTGGGCGGATCAGGCGGGGATAAGGAAAAAATATGTTTTATCCACATTTGTTACCTGAAATCAGACTTTTCGAAATGAAGATCGGTATGGAAATTCGTACAATTAGAACACAAGTGTTTTAACGTCGCGGCAATTTATTTCATTATGCAACGTATGGAATCAAATATTTTAAACTAGAACACAAGCAAACTAAAGTAATAATGTGAACAAAATTAATGATAATCTACTATCAATATAAGTTTCGTAATAAAAATTATTTGATCCCTTTTCCAACTTAATTTATACCAACATCGGTGTCAGGAATACTGTAATATTACTCATATTTTTAATTGAAAATTCTGGCTATAGTAATTATTACAATATTTTACGATTTTCATTTAATAACATATTACTTACTCGCTTTATTATGAAACACTTTTTGTAAGAAGATGCTTTGCGATACTTATTAGTTAAATAACTGCGTCGAATAAGTATAATTATCACATAATATTTCCCTGCAAAGGTAGCCCAGGGCATCAACATATGTCACTGCAGTGCCTATGACCCGGAGGTTCTACAGTTTGAGTCCCGACGATGGAAAGATTTTTAGACGGCTACATAAGTAGATGGAATTCAGCCGCTGTGTGGAGAATAATTCTAACAATTAACAATTGGTGATATGCCAGCAAAGACAAAGTTCAATTTTTTTCTGCAAAATTAAACGGAAATAATGTGCCAATTACAAAAATTGTCAGACGTCCAATTTCTCACTGTATATTTTATGTCTGACCAACAAGTACTTTTCCTCTGTTGTCTGAATTGCAGACAGCATTTAATTTTGAAACAAGTTGTAGAATTGCATGTAGTACTTCATCTCAGATTTTAAAAGTAAGCAATTTTGGAATTTCCGATCAGATTCTGTGCACAAAACCTCATTTTTCACTGGATTATAAAATAATGCTTAATTCCGTTAGCTCGGTTAAATGTTTTGGTAAACAATTTTATAATTAATTCTCATTCGGTTATGAAAAGTATGTCGGCATATTTTTCACTGGAAAGCCTCGCTAAGAGAAAGCGTGTGTATTTCTTACAAAACAACAACATGGGTTACATTTATCACACGATCATGGGAAATTAATATTTGTGGAACATTCTTCGTTTTTTTCGAAATGTTTTCATTTAAAGATATGAGGACAATTCCAAATATTTATTTTCTTTAAGTCTTAGAATTCAACTATAAAATTTTACAGAGGCTCATTAGTGATAACATAATGAGTGAATGATAGCGATAAAGAAATAGAGAAACTGTGTAACGGGAGGCAGAGAAAAGTAACCCAGACACTGTCTCCACCGATCTCGCTCTGGTTTGGTTTGGTTTGATTTTTTCGTGTTTCCGGACGCGTCAACTGCTTTGGTCATTATTCCCGTTAGTGTAGTGCATGTTTGTTTTCGGGAGATGGCGGTGATCTTCCCCTGCTGGATGGCGAGATCCGGCGCCGACCTACCGTCGGCTAGTGGAATTTCCCCCCAACCAGGACTCTCCCACCAGCGGGGCACCACCCCAGCCGGGACAAGCTGTAAACTCCCGACCGGTCTCCCGGAATATGTGGTAGTGTAGTGCATATTAGTGTGTGTGTGTAAGGGGAGAGGATAGGAGAAGGAAGGGGAAGGAAAGATCGCGCGCGGTCCGTGGCCCGTTTGGTAGGGTACTGCTCCGGCGTTCGCCTGGTGTTGATCGGAGAAACCACGGAAAACTATCGATCAGAGCAGCCGGCCGCTAGAATTCTCCTCCCGACAGCGACTGAACTCGACCTATCTGAAAAGCTAGTGTGGAAAATCCTGCCGCCGTGGGGAGTGGGAACCTAGGACCTCCCGGTCAGAAGCGCTGCAATGGCATCAATTGATGCACTGAGCTACCGCTCCCGGTGATCTCGCTCTGACCGGGGATGGAGTCAGGGCGGCGAAGGCGGAAGGCTAACGCGCCAGCCGTTCCGCCGCCCGCGTTGCGAAACGCTGACGCGTCCGGTGCGTGCGCTCGGCGGTGCCGCGCGTGGGGCGCACTCGCGCGGTCGGAAGGAGGCTCCGCATCGATCGCGCGGTCGGAAGCCAACGCGGTTCGCGGTTCGCGCGGCGCGGCGCGGCGTGGGCGGAGTATTGAGCCCGGCCCACGCGGCGCGAGGCCTACGCAACAGGCTTGCACCCCCACGCACGCACGCGAGCTCTTCACTCGCAGGCCACTCAGCAAAAAAAATTTTTAAAAAAATTCGATGTTCTTAAAACATCGATTTTTTTAAACATCAAGGTTTTCCATCCTAGGTGAAATATCCATGTTTTGCTTTCGATGTTTTCTTCACATGGATATTTTGTTGCAAAAACATGGATTTTTTTTAATTCTTCATTTTTTTTAAATAAAGGGGTTTAGGTACGTTGTAGAGTAGCAGCAATTCACAGAAATATCGTTGTTCGTCTGTGCAATTTGAGGAAGTTTGGGAGCTACTCGTGTTATGAATATATTCCCCAGGCGTGTCATAGCCTGAATCGAAAATGAAACACGAATTCGATACCAAAACACAATGTTCTTTATTCTTAATTTTATTCTTTACATTCGATAATTTTTAAATACGTCTAACCTGCTGGTAACCAAACAATAAAATATACCCCTTTTACGTACTGTAATTAAAAATGGATAGGCAACTTGCATGTTTATTAGTTCATAATTAAAACATCGGAGTTTTCATCGATATCGAAAACCTTGTAGGGATGTATCGAAACAACGATGTTTTGGTAAAAATTGTCATCACTACCCAGCACACACACCTCTCCTATAGCAATAATGGGATTTATTACACTGTTCAAGAAAAATGCACTTTGAAATTCTTTCCTATCTCAAAATTGCAAAACTACCGTAATTTGTAGTCGAGAAGAACAAATATGACAATAATATTCTTTTGTTATCTCTAGTTTTAAATGTATGCTGATTCAAGTAGAAATACTAAGAATACACTTCGGAATTCTTTATTTTCTGAAAATAGCCAATGTACCCTAATATTGGGTCGGGAATAGTGAGTGTGATATTGGATATTGTATAGTCGGTTCATATCCGATTTTGTAGCTTCACAAGCCTCAAATAAAAGGACTTGTTTACGTGAATGTCTTCTCTTTGCTCGTCGTTTGTACTTCTTTTCTGTGTCTTTTCTAGTCACTGTCCAACCAGTGTTCAATTTTCCCTGACACATTTATTCCATTTGCGTTCCATTCAAGGTTCTGATGGAATCGCTCTTTATGTTCGTTACTTAGAGAACCTCAGTTGTCGGGGAGGAGTCCAGGGAGAATATGGGAAATAAAGTTTATCCTGCAAAGGTGAAAGAAAAGTGATTTTTCCCTCCCACAGTCTTTGTCTACATCTGACTGTAAGTGTTTTTTTTCTGGAGAGAATGATACAAGCAAACTCTCTCCGTGTGGTCAAATGGCTGACGGAACGTTGTGGGATTCTACATGCCATGCCATACAGCCATGAATCTATGCAGATTAATACAAATAACCCATAACCCATCTCCCGGTATCTCCCCCAACGGGTCACCGCCCAAGCCGAGACAAGCTCTAAGCTCCCAACTAGACTCCCGACATGTGTGATATTGTTGTGCGTGTATACCAAAATAACGAACCAGCTTTTATTATAGAAATGTCATTTTATATGACATAGAATATAGGGATGTCAATAGACGATCGCGAGGGGGGTCGTTATATAAGAAATAAACAACCGGTGTTAAAGATCATTTTCGTCAGGTTGAAATGACAGAGCAGAGGCGGAATAAGAATTGTTTTGAGAGACAAAGGAAAAGATAAAATTCAGATGCTTGCGAGTTTTATAAGAACGTTTGTTCGCTAAAGCAACGCGGTGATGAGCGGGTCGGCTCCTGATATATTTTACCAGGTCGAGGAAATAGTGTAATTCGCAGTTGTATAAAATTATCTATCGTTTCTTCTGTTAGGATAGTGTTCCTGTAGGAAGTAAATACGTGTCTAGGCGTCCACCCGTGACGCATGTGAGGGAAGTCACAGATCGCCGGGAGACTTTGGAACCAGATCACGGGCATTAGGCGAGGACTTTATCCAACGTCGACGGAGAAGGTTCTACGGGGCGCCATCGAACGAAGAAGTGAAGAGCGCGCGAAGACCCACGAATGAATAACAAGGTTTTATAACTATTGTCATATAGAGAAAACTGGTCATGACTAAAGATCAATTCATTTTTGATTATCAATTTAATAATTGTTTAACAGAATCATACTCGATATTATTATAAATTATAATTTGTTAATTTGAAAGAAAGCTGATTATCATTGTTCGGTATGTGCAATCCAGCATTTTTGTAAGATATTCAGATTCCTCGCCACTCCGTATGGATGGCAGATTGAATAATTGGTTGCAGAGTAAGTAGCAACAATTATAAACTTCAAACCCGCAATTAACTGTGCTACCACAACATAATTTTGGAATGAGAGATATTTAAATTACGTAGGAATCATTAGATTTCAAGCGTAACATTTTTCTGGCGCCCAAATCACATTTATCAGTAATAATTATGTTTCAAAATGTCGCTCCAAGTGAGGCTTTATTTTAAATAGAAAGACGGGGCTTGTTTCAAATTGGCACCAGTCAACGTCGGGCATGTTTCAGTACATGTACGTTTGTGAGGATGTGCAGGTGAAGAGGGTAGAATAAAAAAGACGGAAACATTGCCCGCGGTCCGTGACTCGTTCGTTAATAAAATACTGCTCTGGCAATTGCCTGGTAAGGTTCAGAAAACACCTTAAAAGCTACCAAAGAAAACAAACGGCCGCTAGAATTCTATTCAGACAGCGACTGAATTCCACCTAGTTATACTGCGATTGTCGAAAATGTATCTCCCTTGGATTCGAACCCTAGGACCTCTCGGTCAGCGACACTGCAGAGACAGGAGCAGTTGGCTCTGAGCCAACTCAAAGGGCAAGGACGCAGGGCCACTGCAGAGTAGCACTACTGAGGCATATTAAACACGCAGAGGAAGAGACGCTGCTTGCTTTGCGTATCTAGATTGCACCAAAGCACCACCAGCGCCAGAAAACACATTTGCAGCCCGAATACCATTACTCACTATCCTTAGCACCATTTCTGCTGTTTCTATCAGTGGGTCTGCGAAATACAAATGCAGTGAGAAAGCTACAATTGCCTCCTGCCTCTTCTGTAATTCGAATCCGGGCCCTTGTGAATGAAAAGCAACCGTCTTGAGGAGTCATGGTTGATTTACAGAATATATTTCTTGAGAAATGTATCTTAACAAATGTTATCTTTCATCTTAACAATAAACAGTGGATAGCAATACACCTAACATACATGCGAGAACTCTCATATGTTAAATCCCACCCTCTACTGTATTTTTCCATTGCTATATTAAGCCTGTAATATATATTTTTCTTCAAAACATTACTGTCCTCCGTCACGTTCAAAGTGTCTCCTTGTAATTGATAACAATACAATACATCCTTGTCAATAAAAACTATTATTATTTAACATTATTACCGAGCAGAGAGGTACACCCGTGTAATTCAGTCGTTAAGCATATCAAGTAATTAATTTAATTTCACATACAGTTTCAGATTCTACAGGCTCTGAACAGATGGGGTAGAATTGAGAAGCGTCGAACCAGCAAAAATGTAATAGAATGTTCAAGAAGATTTCTTCCTGTAGAGTACGGAGTGAAAAAACATTTTTTTAGGCGTTCGGTCTCAAAATTTTATTTTTTAAGGTCTCAAAATGCTTCGTTTAAGAATTATTTAACGCTATAGATTCAAGAGTACGACCTAGTGCTGCGGATTGCATTTGACGTTAATATTTAAATGCGTTTTTTAAACAAATCCTTCATATTTTGAACGCGAAAGTGCAATTCGTCACGTCTCCGTGAAATTCTCTTTCTTTAGTTTTGTTTAGTTAATGCCTTATTTTACGTGGCGAGACTCGGGCCATCAGGCCCGCTCTTCCGTCTAACCACGCAAATTTCGATATGCTCCTTTCACCACCTAGCGGAGAAAGGAGGTATTATCTTGCGCGACGAAACAGGCGGATCTCAATTTTGCTCAGTGGCTTCTTTTAGGCTTGAGGATCTTTTACATGCAGTTAATCTACTACATGGGACAGCCGGCTTTACTTCCCCTCCGAAGGTAGACGTTCGAGGGATTTTTTCGCCCTTAAAAATCTACGGCTTCGATCGGGTTTGAACCCGAAAACTCGGGTACAACAGATCGGTACGCTGACCGTTATACCGCAGAATCCGCGAATTCTTTAAAGACATCATTTGTAAAGATTAGTTGTATGTGAGAGCCGAAAAAGTTAAGTATACTACGGAAATAACATAGGAGACGATATAAAAAATACGAGGAATAGAAATAGTCCAACAAATATCCACGATTGTAATTTTCAATACATCATTGTTTGTTATAAAGCAAAAACAATGAGCAGTAATTGTAAATTCATTTTTTCCTTCAATATATTTGTGAATTTGGTACACCATGGGATAAACACTAACAATAAGACGAAATTAGATAAATTTGCTCTTATAAACCACTGTGATCTACAACTACGAGAACATGACATAAGTTTAATGTATAGCGTGAAGTTCAGAAAGCGAGGTCAATAATATTCAATTTCATAATACTGAAATACAAAGTAGCACTAAATCCATAACAAAAGAGCTGCTATCTTTACGAGTCTGACAATCTGGAAACATCTGGCGCATGTTTGGTATTTAGTCGTTTCGGTCACAGTGATACATGTTTTTTGCTCAAGTTCCTTGGGACATTTCATCAATGAAAACAACATACGGAAGTTTTTTGTTTTCGAAAATAAAACAATTTCGTTCGGGTACTGCATTACCGTGTTTTTGTTCGACATGCTTCGGCAACTTTTAGCAGAATTCGAAAACGCACACACGCACTCAATTGCACGTGTATCTCAGTCGCAATATACATTTATTTTGATTCTCTTGCATCACTTTGCCTTCCATTTCCTTTTTTTGCAATTGTCCATTTTTTATTCATTAAGAGAATATCGAGAAATTAATTGGAGACACTACATGGACTATACATTATTTACAGAGAGTGGAAAAGCTTCATTAGGTCTCGCAACAAATACTACATCTTTTGCTTCACTCTGCACAAAATGAAGCTTAAAATCTATCACGAATCTCGAAAACTATGGAAAATTAAATTAACAATTTGATATTCGGAGCTATTTAAGTTCGTCCATAAAAGCTTATCAATACTGGATGGCTTCCGGACTGACTACGAGATAACGCATACTTCATGTCCAGGAAATTCCAGGCCCAGCTCCAGAATGAAGCAATTTTCACTTTTAAAAGAGTGAAGTGGAAAGTCCGGAATGTTCGCGTGGGTCCGATTAGTACTTGATGGAGCGGGCGGCGGCGCGAAGCCCCTCAAAGGCAAAAGGGCCTGGGCAGTGCAAAAAGTCGGGATTGAGAGATCAGCGGCCCTTTGCTCCCTCCTCACAACTCCATCGGGGCGCTGCGAGCGACGCATAAGGGGCCGCCAGCCGGTGAGGCGGGCCGGGAATGGGCCAGTGGGGGCGAGAGGTTGTGCAAAGGGACGAGGAGCGGAGCGGAAGAGAGGGTCCAAGCAGAACGGACGGTGGGGGGGGGGGCAGAATGTGGCTAGGAGAGAGGCGCAGTGGAGTGGAGGCGAGGTGGGTTCGGTGTGGCAGATTTTTGCGGGGTGGCGCGGAGTGGGATTGAGTGTGGCGGGCCATTTCGGGTCCAAAGAGTTTGGGGAGGGGTAGTGAGAGGTGGGGAGTGGTAAAGGGAAGGAAATTGGGAAAGGCGGGGGGAGTTGGCTGGAGTAGAGCGGGGCGGGGCGAGTTGGGGCGGGGCGAGTCGGTGCGGGGCGAGTCGGGGCGGGGAGAGTGGAGGAGGGGGAAGTCGGGGCGGAGAGAGTCAGAGCGGGGGGAGAGTGGAGGAGGGGGAAGTCGGGGCGGAGAGAGTCAGAGCGGGGAGAGTCGATGAAGGGAGAGTTGAGGCGGGACGGGGCGAGTCGGGGCGGGGCGAGTCGGGGAGGGCGGGGAGGGTAGGGGCGGGGCGAATCAGGATGAAGCTGGGGCGGGAAGGAGCGGAGAGGAGCAGAAGGGGGAGAAACGGAAGGGCGCCAACAGGACGCGAGCGGAACGTCACGTGTCGGGGCGAGGCGAGGCGAGGCGGAGTGCTGTACATCTCTATGGAAATACCCGATCCGGGCGCGCGAGGCGCTGGCGGCGGCCGCTTTGAGGTTGTTTGCGCGCTGTCAAAGGCGGAGAGCGACGCCTGAGAGGGAGACGGGCCGGCCGTTGTGGTCGGCGGAGGGCACGCTGGACAGCCAGCGCACGAGGAATAAGGGCCGGCGCAGGGCTGAAGGGTGGCAGGGCAGGTCAATCTAGATAATATCGGGCAGCGGCAGAGCCTAAGAAAAGCGAATGCAGACACAGTGTCATCATACAAGAATGCAAACAATTATTTATGTAACTAGTACAGAAAGTGAGCCTTTGGCGTACAAAAGAAATGTTAACGGACGAGGCGACAATAGGAGTCGATGAGCCGGCATTTTGAAATGAGTACGCCAAAGACACTTTCGTACGTATTGCTTACATAGTTTTTTTTAGTACGAATTCATGGAAAATCTATACTGGATAATTCTCCGTTTGCGATGAGACATCCATGTTGATCCATCTCATGCCCGGGCTTTGTTTACTTTCCAAAATCCAGTTTATACGGTCTTAAATGGCTTGAGTTCCTTGCGGATAGCCGAAAAACATGACAACCAATCCTTGCAGAGTAAACGAATTATCTACGTTCGTTCGTTCGTCTGTCCGTCATTCAAGGTTAGATTACATCCGGTTCATCAATCGCGACATAATAATGTGTTATTGGACGCATCTAGGTCTCTTAACAGGGAACTGATCAATTGTTTGCGCATTCATCTTGAAGAATCAAAGAAATGTCTCTAAAGAAATGTGATTCTTATTTTTTTTCTAAGTTACGAAAAGGCATTTTTGGTGACATATACCACCAATGGATTTCATAAAAATGTTCATTAGATTTCTCTCGACATGACATCGTTTGTCACAATTCTTAATCGGATCCCTCCAAGATATTCTGGAGAAGATTAACAAAAACGGCGTATTTTGATGGTTTTAACATACCCATGATTCCTTTTTTGGAAACAATGTAAATCCTTGATCTATTTTCAACATTTTTAATAAATCATTACGACTTGATACATCGGATTGATAATATAATATAATATAATTGTTAACTACATATAATTGATAATTAAATATAATTTTCAACCAGGTATCTCCCACCAGCGTGGCACCAGCCCAATCAGGGACAAGCTCTAAGCTCCCGACTGGTCTCCCGGCGTGAGTGGTAAACGATCCCCGGCATGTGATGTAGTGTCTGAAAATGTGTGTGCAAGGGGTGAAGATAGGAAAAGGATGAAGAAGGAGCGTTCGCGCGGGGTACATGGCCCAATTCTTAGGAATCTACTCTGGCATTCACCTGATGATCTGAGAAATCACAGAAAACTACCGATTAGAGCAACAGGTCACTAGAATGCAAACACAAAATAAAAGTTGCGATTTCAGTAATTATAACTTTAAATATCAAACTCTTTTATACTTTATTTTGACATAACCGCTCAAGACATTAGAGTTAAATGTGAAATGTTGCCATGACGTAGTGGTGTAGTTATATTTCGTTGTTGTAGGTACATGGTCAGGTTTTTACTAAGACAAACGGTTTCGTGGGTGAAAAAGTTTGATATTACCTAAGAAGAGCTACGGTACAATTTAATATTATTCCTAATGAGCGATCGACAATATATAAATAATACGAAGAAGTTTTCCTTTTCCGAAGTATCCACGGAATAACATCAAAATTAGATTCTATTTAACGACACCACATAATTATTTCAAGTAAAAATCGCAAAAAATATAAATTTTTGAAATAAGAGGGAAAGCGGTTGAACTTTCCAGCGATTAATGTAACTGAAAGGGAACCCAAATCCTCCAAAGTATCGAGAAACAGAAAATAATGTCGCAATTTTAAAAAGAGCAAAAAAATATTGTCACTGATGAAATATCAGCAACAAAGTACCAATATACTTGTACAACTGCTGTATTATGGGCCTTGAGTCGCTCCAAATCACTAAATCCGCTGACGAAAGCATTCACAACACTGTAAAATTAGATTAAAGCACAAAATCCGGTAGCATGAAAAAGCGATTAAACCTGGCAGAGATAATCCCGGACACCGATATCAAATTGAAGCCGTTTTCCGCGCCAACACATCACATTCAGAGCGTCCATACAAATGGCCGAGCAATGAAGCCACACATTTGCGTTCAGTATATGCTGACAAATATTTTATAGCATGATCCTCAGAGATAAAAAACGTGACATTCAACAATAATTTACCAATGTCAAACATGACGCAATGGAATGAACAAAGAGAAACACAGACATAATGTTGTCACGCAAGAGAGTACAGACGCAAGAGAGTACGAAAATAGAATGATGAAAGGATGAATGGATAACTTTCTTTCTAATGATAGAATACTATAATAGGACAAATAGAGAGAAGAGGAAGGTTAGAGAAGAGTAATAATGGCATGTGGTAAATAGTAAAGACAAAGATGAGGAATTAATAGAAAGATAAATGAATATGAGTGATATGAAGACAAGAAAAGAGAGATGATTGTGATATCACACAAAAAATAACAAAAGTTCGAACTATTGTTTCTAAATTAACTTCTGTGTTATGGAGTCAAATCAACAACAGATACGACGAATCACATTTTTAGATTACTAGTTGAAAGTTGTACAATACGTGGAGCAGTAGTCTGGAGTTTACGCAAAAGATGGAAATGCGATAAAAACAGCGTTTGGAGACGATGCTACCCTATAAGATGGAGTAAGAACAGACGTGATCAGAGCAAGAGTAAATATTAAAAAAAAGTATGACTGACAAGATAGGAAAACAGCAACTATTATCGTGTGAACATCTAAGGACACTATAGGATGAAAGATTACCCTGTTTGGGAATGAATCCCAACAATAAAGGAGACCCCATATAAAATGGAAGGGTAAGATATTTGACTTCACGAGGGCGAGAAATATAGAAGAAGAAGCGTGGAGGGACAATAGAATTTACTTATATATATATATATATATATATATATATATATATATATATATATATCAAAGTAGAGAAATACGTAGGAGTACAAGATGGAGATTAAGTGCGGGAGAGAAATTTCAATATAGAAGAAATGAGTTGTTCAAAGAAAGTAAGTAAGACACGAATGTTTCAAAGTACTCGGTAGGACTAAAAACGGTCACTAGTAAAGAAATGGAGGCGATCGTTGATTAAGGAACGGAAGAACACGAGGCAAGTGTGAGACGGAGTGAGTCACGGAGGGAAGCTTGTATGCAATGCAAAGCGGAGAAACACAGATGTGCCAAGGCGCCTCGGGGCGTTCATGCCAGCGCAGTCACGTCGGCAACGCAAAGGCTGCGGCGCCAACGGTGCCAACCGACCACCTGTTGTGTGCTCACAGGGGCGATGGCGGCGGCGGCGGCGGGGTGGGGGGTGGGGTGGTGGTGGCGGTGGTAGTGGCGGCGGCGATGGAGGTGGTGGTGGTGGTGGTGGTGGTGGTGGTGGTGGTGGTGGCTGGTGGTGGTGGCGGTGGCGGTGGCGGTGGCGGTGGCGGTGGCGGTGGCAGCGGTGGCGGCGGCGGCAGGGTGGTGGTGGTGGTGGCGGTGGTGGTGGCGACGGCGATGGAGGTGGTGGTGGTGGTGGTGGTGGCGGTGGTGTGGCGGTGGCGGTGGAGGTGGCGGTGGCGGTGGCGGTGGCGGTGGCGGTGGGGGCGGTGGCGGTGGCGGTGGCGGGTGGCGGTGGCGGTGGCGGTGGCGGTGGCGGTGGCGGCGGCGGCGGCGGCGGCGGCGGCGGCCGCGGCGGCGAAGGCTTGTGACTACTGCTCGGTTGGCTGCTGCTGCGGTTATGGTGGCAGAGGTGGTAGCACAGAGACACTACTATAAGAAGGGGCCGCATAGACATCTACTGCTGGCAACATAACTGCAGGTTATGTCCCTGCTCTCATTTTGTCGTTGCGTTCGTTCACAGTTAGCTCGTTTGTAAATGGCGCCATCACTATCCCTTGCAACGTCATCGCCCTGCATGATGTTCATTTTTTTCTGACCCCTGTCAAAGTGGTCGCTTCTTACAGTAACTCCTCTATAGTAATAGTAGTGGAGGTAGATTGGTTGGTTTTTAAGAACGTGAATTGCTATGCTTATTGATCCCGTTAGTGTAGAAACGTGACGGTGTTCCTCCCAAACTGAATGGTGATATCTGGCAGTGGCATGTCGATTAGAGGGGATTCCCACATAGAGATATCTCCCCACAAGGCGCAACACTCTGGCCCGGACAAGCTACAAAGCTCTAGACAAGTGGTGTAGTGTAGTGGATGTAAGTGCAAGGGGAGGTGACAGGTCAAGAAGAAGAGAGCGCAGGGTCGGTGGCCAGTTAATTTAAAATACCTCTTTGGCGTTTGCATGGTATTGATTCTAGAAACCATGGAAAACAGATTCGGGTCGCTAGAATTTTCCTCGAGGCAGCGGCTGAAGTCGAGCTACTATCAAAAAACCGTCGAGTCTCGAACTCTAGGGCGTTTTGAGCAGCCACTGTAGAGACAAAGGCAATCCTCACTCTGAGGTAAACAAAACAGCCAATAAAATGGAGACGGTAGTGAATCGGTGAGGTAGAGGAAGTGGTAAAGGTCGGAGTGGTGGAGGTGGTCATGAGCGCAATTATGATGATGGGGGTTGATTGTCAGTGATTCTGGAAGCGTCAACTACTATGATCATTAGTCTTGTACGTGTAGTACGTGTTTTTGCTCGGAAGTCGGCGATGATCTTCCCACACTGGATGGCGAGATCCGGCGCAGACCTACCGTCGATAACCGAGATTTTCCCCACCCAGATATCTCCTACTAGCGGGGCACTGCCCTAGACGGGACAAGTTCTACGTCCCAGACCGGTCTCCAGGCATGTGTGGTATTGTAGTCCAAGTTAGTGAAAGTGTGTGTAAGTAAGGGGGTAAGGATACGACAAGGAAGAAGTAGGAAAGATCGCGCGCACTTCGTGGCCTGTTGAGAACTGTTCCCGCATTCGCCTGGTGGTGAATGATGGTGGTTGTGGGGGTGGAAGGGTATTGGAAATATACTGGAGAAAGACGTGGTGGTGGTGATGGTGATAATGGTGGAGGTGGAAGTGATGGTAATGGTGCTGGTGGGGTGGTGGTGGTGGTGGTGATGGTGGAAGGGAGGAATTGTGTGGAGTGGTGGAGGCAGAGGGGGCGGATGGTGGTGGGGGGTTCGAGTGACGGTGGAGGTAGAGCACGGAGGTGGTGGTGGCAATCGTGCCAGCTGCAGCCGCTGTGGCGTTTGCGGTCGGCGTGGGAGACTGGTCTGGAGCTGCGCGGCTGCGAGGGCCATGTGAGGTTGGTGGTCACCCGGGGCCGGCTGGCTTTGATTGATTGATTTTTTCGAGTTTCCGGGCGCGTAAACGCCTTTGGTCATTAGTCCCATTAGTATAGTGCATATTTTTCTCGGGAGATAGCCGTGATTTTCCCCGCTGTATGGCGAGATCCGGCGCCGACCTACCGTCGGCTAGTGGGGTTTCCCCCTAACCAGGACTCTCCCACCAGTGGGGCACTGCCCCAGCCGAGACAAGCTCTAAGCTCCCGACCGGTCTCTCGGAATATGTGGTAGTGTGGTGCATGTTAGTGTAAGTGTGTGTGTAAGGGGAGAGCACAGGACAAGCAAGAGGAAGGACAGATCGCGCGTGGTCCGTGGCCCGTTTAGTAGAGTAATGCTCCGGCATTCGCCTGGTTTTGATCGGAGAAACCACGGAAAACTACCGATCAGAGGAGCTGACGGCTAGAATTCTCCTGCAGACAGCGACTGAATTGGACCTAGTTGAAAAAGCTAGTGTCGAAATTCCTGCCGCCATCAGGACTCGAACCTAGGACCTCCCGGTGGGGCCGGCTGGCGGCCCCTAGTGGCGCAAACTAGACAAGCGCAGAAGGGGCCTCTGTGACTGAGTTTCGCGACCAGGGGCGGGGATAGAGTCGGCGAACAGAGTGGAAAATGCGCAACAACTCCCCGCAGAATCAAGCGTCAAGTCGGTTCGTCCTCTGACCGTACTGCGCTGTTCCCAGAGCGTCTCGTGAATGAGCATGGCCTCGCTCGTTGTCTGGCACACGAAGCGCGCCAGCGGCCGTTGGAGCAGACAGTACAAGTTCTCAGAAGTTGCGGCTGTCCGCCACTCGCTTTACAATACGCGTCGAAAGACATACATACAGAAGGATACGACGACAACAAGCAATGAACGAAATGGAACATCAATTCACAGTCATTGACACTGCTGCTTTCATTTTTTATCTGTTTGACAGTTTTTTTTCTACAAATTAAATGTAGTATGAAAGATAACCAAATATAAAAAAAATGAAATACAGTAGAATGTAGCAGTGCTCGTAGCTCGGTCTGAAAGGGTGTAAATCACGTCTACGAGTGCTACATTTTTTCTGCGTAGAATATCACAATAAATATTGGAGTTAAGAATCATTCACATCTTTAAATTCCTTTTCTTCTTCTTCTTCTTCTTCTTCTTTTTCAATAAAATAGATAATAGAAATGAAAACAAAAAGTTTCGCCAATACAGACCGCGCTCACAATCAACGGTCTGCCCCTCGCAGTAAAGATCGGCTTCCCGCCGGACGTTGGCGCTCCGCGGGTTGCCTACCCTGACGTCATGTCGCGGCGCAGCGTGCCGCCGCCGGCGTCCGTGGGCGATGGCTGGGGGAGGGGGGACCGGCCGAACAAAGGGAACCGGAGACCCCCCAGAGCGCGCGCTGGCAGCCGATAGCCTTCCGCTTCCGCCGCCGTCCCTCCCCTCCCCGCCCCGCCCGGCAACTTCCTCCCACTTGCCTTTTGCAGCCGCCCAGCACCGCCGCCGGGCCTCGCTGACAGCCGCATGTACTCACCTGAAACAAGAGACGGATGGTTTTCACAACGAGACCTTCGTAATAACTTCTCATGCAGCACAGCAAAATTACATTTTATTTGTTAAACATGTTATATAAATTTCACGAGCGAGGAATAGTAATTTCTGGACAAAGAGGAAACTAGCATAAATAGAAACAGATGGAATAAGATTTTTACTAGTGGCCTACAGCAGCAAAAACCCTGCAGAACCACAGGAAATGATTTTCTTAAAAGCAGCACCAAACAAGACAAACTGGAACCATTCTGCAATAACGTACAACACTACGTATGTAAAAAGAACACACTTTTTTATATAATAATATTAAAAAAGTTGTTGTTTCCAAAACCAACACGTTTAAAACAAATATCTAATGGAGGGCGGTCTCTTGCTTGAAACCTTGCACAAGTTGGCGTCAGCTGTGTCATATATGATGACGTCGTGAGAATGGGAATTCAGTCGGGGCCCGCTAAATCAGAATGAGAGAAATAATAAAATCAAATGCGTGCAGTTCTACATCAAAATTGAAACTTAAAAAAAAATTCATCCTTATTCGAATACAGACGGAATCTTTCAAGGTATTGAATACATCAATATAACTAATCCACGTAATACCCAGTTTATATATGAATTAACGTAAGGAGACAATTTAACTTTTGTAGATAAATAATGAGGGATTCCCTCACGGGGACATCTAACATGTTGTTTAATTTGATTATGTACATTTTTTATTTAAAAAAAATTGTATAGTTTGAGTTATACATAGTAGTCAAATTAGAAAGTTTGTAGTAATTTTTTTGTGAATTTACATTTAATTCTTGAAATTATTGGAGATTTTTTCGTAGTTCAAAACGTTCAGAACCTGGGCTTGAGTGTAAGGAAAATTCACACTGTTTAATTTACACTGGATTTTTTCCAAGTTCCTAGGCATGCAACGAAACCACAGACACTTCTCTCAAGATCGGAGTCTGCATTGTCTTCTACTCAAATTCTGCGCACATTGGAAATTAGTAGTAATATAGGCTCACCAGAGATATGTTTACCATCCAATGCGAAGTAGGAGCCAAATTTATTCATTTAAACGATTCAATTTCTTATCTCTCTAATGTAGGATCTCTTCTAGTTGTTGAATTTATTTGTTGTTAAGAAGACTTCACACTTTGTTGATATTTATTAAAATACACTTCACTTCTAAGTAGATTGAACTCGCGCACGCGCAGAAGAAGAGAACGTAAAACTATACGTTATTATTTGCTGGAATAAACCTATGCAATTTTATTTGATTCACAATAATATTTTGTATAAATCATTAAATGTTCTCAATCGTTGGATTTGGTGAAGATAGGCTGAATAATGAAAATTTTCAAATGTGCTGACGTTTCGAAACGTAATTTGACCATCAAATGGTGAATTTATAGTTATTGAATTGATATTTTTTGAATTTGATTTATATCTTTTGAATTTCATAGCCCTGAACATTCCGTAATTCAAGCATTTTTTTTCTCTATTATCGCTGAGAAATTACGAAAGCAGCTTAGAAATGATATTTTAAAAATGTATATTTTTCTTAAATAAGAAATTTGCAGAAAAAGCTTTTAAAGTGTGTTTTAGAATATTGGCAATTACGAGAAATGAATGATTGGGCGCAATCGGCGATAGTAACTCGAAAACCTCTTCCTTTCAGATCAGATTTGCTCGGTCGGCCGTTTGCAGGAAACTCTTTCTCCGTTTCTTTCTGAAATTCAAAAAAGAACACATACTACTAGCGTACGACACTGGTACTCACTCGTACGACACTCGCATGTTTAACCCCACCCTCTTCTCCCTTTTCCATTTCTATATGAAGTCTGTAAAATATATTTTTCTTCAAGACCCTGTTATCCTCCATCACTTGTTCTATACGTTTCCTTGTAACTGATAACACTACAAGATACTCTCGCCAATGCAAATTATTTTTATTTAATGACATTGCCGAGCAACTCCTGTGTAATTCAATTGTGTAGAATCCCACGCAATTAGTATAATTTCACGTACAGTTGCAGATTCTACAGGCTCTGAACAGGTAGGGTAGAATCGAGAAGCGTCACACGAACAAAAACATAATAGAATGTTTAAAAGTTCTCATCCTATAGATTACGGTAAGAAGAACGTTTTTAAGGCCCTAAAATGCATAATTTTTACAAGTTATTTAACAATACAGATTCAAAAATCCGCTCGAGTGTTGCGGGTTGCATTTGATATGATTTTTTAATCCTTCATATTTTTAAAGTCAAAGTGCAATTTTTCACGTCTCCGTGAAATTCTCTTTCTTTAGAGACCTCATTTATAAAGATCGTTTGCGTGTGAGAGCCGCAAAAGGTATGTATACTACTGAAATAATAAAGAAAGCGATATGCGAAATTTTCGCGAAGACCTCCCGTCGCGTCGATTTGTTTAATCCGCGTTCCCGCCCGCGGCTCCCCCCGCGAGAGGCGGCGAGCGCTGGGAGGTCACTTGCGAGGTCGTCGCGGCCGAGTGAGCGGGGAAGTCGAGTGGAGCGGGGGGGGGGGGAATTGGAAGGGGTGGGGGGGAGGGGGCGAGGTCACGCCGAGAGCGCCCGGGGGCTGAGCAATATGTTGGGAGGGAGGCGGGGAGATACAGGACGGTGTGAAGTGCGGCGAAGAGAGGTACGGGTGGGGGGAACACGGCCAGAAGAGGGGGGGCTCGAAGAACCAAGTGCGACGACACAACAAAGGACGAGGGTGTGACGAGGCGGGGTGCGGCGGGACATGTCGAGAGAGGGCGAACAGTGGCGAGTAGGACTTGGTCGAATGGTGGCGGAAGAAAAGGAAACGCTTTCGGAGACAGCCTGAGGCGCCGCGGAGGGGGTGGGGCCGATCCTTGCGGGGCAGACACGCCGAATGGAAAAGGGAGGCGCAGAGTGGGCCGAGGCGAAGAGGAGGGTGCAACAGGCGAATGGCGGGGATGAACGGACCAAGAGAACGCCAGGCGAGGCAGGGTTCGAAGAGGCGAGGACAGAGCGGGGAAGAGGAAGAGGTTAGGTTTTTAATTGATAGATTATTCATTTCAAACGCGTCAGCGGCTAAAGCCATTTATCCCGTAAGTGTAGTGTGTGTATTTATCATGAGATGTTGATATTCTTACCCCCGCTGGATAGCAAGATCAGGCGCCGACGTGAACAGGCATCGACGTGAGGATTTTCCGAAGCAAGGTATCTCCCACCAAGGGGGCGCCGCCCCAGCCAGCACAGGCTCTAAGCTTCCGACTGCTCACCCGGCATGTATGATCGTGTAGTGCATGTATGAATGTGGGTAAGTAAGGAGTAAAGACAGGAGAAGGTAAAGGCCGGAACGTTCGCGTGTAGTACGTGACCCATTTGTTAGTGCACTGCTCCGACATTCGCTTGGTGATAAGCGGAGAAACACGCTAGAATTGTCCTCCAGCGGTTGAAGTCGACCTAATTAATTAGCTAGTGTGAAAAATCGTGCCACCGCCGGGAGAGGAAGCCGAAGACCTCCCAGCCACAGGCAGTGCACTGACGTCCACTGCTGCCCTGAGCCAAGGGGAGAACTGACAGGGTCAAAGTGGAGGCTCAGCAAGGCGGGAAAGAAGAAAGAGGAGCGAGACAGGAGAAGGCAAGCAGAGTGGGGAAGAACGAAGCGGAACAGCACAATTTAGAAATGGGTCGAGGTAGGGGGGGAGGAGTGGGGGGGGGAGGGCGGGAGGGAGGGGTGGAGTGGGGTGGGGTGGGGTGGGGCGGGAGGGGAGGTAGGTCGAGAGGAGCGGTGTGGTGATGCGAACCGCTAAAAGCGAGGCGTCCGAGACACAGTGGGGCGGGGCGGTGTGGGACAGGTCGGAGCGGGGCGAGGCGAGGAGAGGCGAGGCGTGGCGGGCGGGGTGGGGCGGGGCGGGAGGGAGGTAGGTCGGAGGAGCGGCGTGGTGATGCGAACCGCCGAAAGCGCGGCGCCGCGAGGTAGGGGGAGGGGGGGGGGGGGCCCGGCCGGGCGGTGGCGCGCGACGCCGCAGGAGCGATGGTGCGGCGCGAACGCCTCCCGGAGTGATTGGCGGAGAGCGCACCACCCGCACCAGCCCGGCGCGCGGCCGCTCGCCCCCTTAAAAGTCACTTTGCCCCACAGCGATTCCCTAATTGCTTTGCAACATTTGCGCGCGGTAATTAATTACAAATATATGTTGCGATCAACGCCCCTTATACGTTCTATGATATTATACACCGTCCAAAAGGAACATACTCATTACCAGGAACAGATGTTCCTATCAACTCTTTACGGCAGCTTTCGTCACACACGTTCATAACAGAGGAACATAAAAATATAAATATACAAAAGCATACTTTTGTTTTATCATAACGATTAGTTTTCACTACTGGTAAAATACGTATTTTTGCGAAACAGCTGCAAACATAAAAAATGCTACTGCAGAATGTTTTGGAAACTGGGGTCCTGAAGATGGAAAAAGTAGTTTTTCTAGAAATTACTCATGCGAATGATGATGCTTCCTTGTTTCGACTCTGTGTGTCGTAAACATAAACGCACTGAGTATCAGAATTCATTCAGTAAGCGTTATATTATAATCAGCGGAATAACGATATTAAACATTCATATTTTTCACTCCAAATTGAAACTGTATCATTGCTTCTGTATTTTTCCATCCTTGGGCTTAACAAAGCTACACTTCTCACATGGCTAGAAACTGCTCAGTTTTAGGTCAATTCAAATGAATATATTATACGTTAGCAATATACATTCATATGTTTCCAAGAATAGTTACAAGACAAACCTACATCACACATCATACGCAAAGTCGAACCCCCCCTCCCAAGAAACACTGGTTCGTGTCGTTTAGTACTTATTCTCTAGGATGAATGAAATGAGAGAGATTTACAAATTCTCGAACAAAGTAATCGCTCTTCACTAACAACATAGAGTAAACACGTTTCTGAAAACGCAATTGAAATGTTCCGTGTTTACAAATATCTTGCATTTACATATATGTTGTAGCAGACTATAGCACGAAATCTTACTTCAACCGTTAATTTAAAAACTTAATACGTCTTACAATTATAATATCTGAAATGTTTTGTAAAAGATACAATTCTGAAATTCTTAAAGGATATTGCGTTTATACACTCACTAATCTTTGCATTTAAAAATACTCAATCTTACTCCTAAAACACTCTCTTCGCTTCAGCAACAATAACTCCACTCTCACACACTTGCTTGCGCTAGTCGACGAAATAGCAACTGCTTTTGAAAGATCGATTGCAACTAGCATAACGGAAGATCATGACGAAGAATTGTTGACAGATCATAGTTCACTCTATTACTTTTAATGCATTATTAAATCTTAGAGTTTACATTATAAAACGTGAAGAATAAATAAACGTGAAGAATAAAAAACGTGAATAATAAAACAAATAAGAATAGAACAAAACATGAAGAATAAAACGTTAATAATAGCAAGCGATAACACATTTGAGGTCCTTCATCTTTCATTTCAAGTAAAAATGACGAAATTTACTTGAGTAAAAAAAATAAAACAAATTTCTTTCTAAACGAAAACCTTTGGTGATTTAAATATAAAGAAAACAAACTCGGGACATCGTTTTCACAGTGAATAAACAATTCGTACGAGGTTCTCCAATTTATTTCAGTTCTTAGAAGCGATGGGCCGTGGGTCTCGCACACGCTCGGAGCGAGCGAGGGAGAAGACGCAGCGACACTGGCGGCGCTCGCGCGAACCAGCGCCTGGGAAGACGGCCACGCGGTGCGCCAGCTGCACCCGGCGCGGCGTGGAGGTGGGCGGAAGAAAAATGACGCGCCTGCCGGATGAAGGATTGCGAAGAATGTATCCTCGTGTCCCTGTCACGAAAATGAAGGGGAAGAAAAAAAAGGTTACGAGTATCACATGCGACCGTCACCAAACGCGATGGCGTATGTAGAAGCTAATGCCCGACTGAAATTTTGCTAACTGGGAGGTCTTGGATTCAAATCCTAAGTGGAAAGATTTTCCACGCCATTTTTTGAATAACAATTTTAAGCCGGCTGCTTCGCTTGTTGTTTTCAATAATTTCTGGTGGATTTCGCGTCAACGGACCTCAGACAATGCGTGCTTCTTCATTTCCGTCCTTATTCCAATACTTACAGTCACATACCTAAACAATGGACCCTTTGAACATCTTCGAACAGCTCATTCGCCTTTGATATAAAAAATCTCCGAGAAGCGTTCTGCAGTGATTTCACCGAGTCACACCCTTCGACTGCCGATGGTAGCGAATTTTCGACACTACCTACATAGCTAGATCGATAGTCTGGAGGAGAATTCTAAGGATGGACTATTCCGATCGGTAGTTTTCAGCAGCTTATCGGATCAACACCAGGCGAACGCCGAAGCAGTGTACTAAAAAGATCCACAGACTGCGCGCGAAGATTCCTTCCTTTCTTGCGCTATCCTCACCCTAACTTACATATACTTATATGCACTACACTACCACACATGTCCGGAGAAGTCAGGAGCTGAAGAGCTAGTCTCGGTTGGGGCGGTGCCTCGGTGGGGAGACACCTGCAGAGGAATCCCCTGTACAGGTCGGATCTTATTCAGTTCGGATTCTTTATCAGTGAAAGAACACCGCCCCCTCACGGGATAAAACATTCACTAACGGGATGATTGATTGATTGATTTTCTCGTGTTTCCGGGCGTGTCAACTGCTTTGGTTATTCGTCACGTTAGTGTAGTGTATGTTTTTTCGCGGGAGATGGCGGTGATCTTCCCCCGCTGGATGGCGAGATCCGGCGCCGACCTACTGTCGGCTAGTGCGTTTTCCCCCTAACCAGGACTCTCCCACCAGCGGGGCACCGCCCCAGCCGGGACAAGCTCTAAGCTCCCGCCCGGTCTCCCGGAATATGTGGTAGTGTAGTACATGTTAGTGTAAGTGTGTGTGTAAGGGGGAGGAGAGAACAAGGAAGAGGAAGGAGAGATCGCGTGCGGTCCGTGTCCCGTTTGTTAGGGTACTGCTCCGGCATTCGCCTGGTGTTGATCGAAGAAACCACGGAAAACTACCAATCAGAACAGCCGGCCGCTAGGATTCTCCTCCAGACAGCGACTCAATTCGACCTAGCTGGAAAGCTAGTGTCGAAAATCCAACCGCCGCCAGGACTCGAACCTAGGACCTCCCGGTCAGAGGCGCTGCAGTGGCATCAGTTGGTGCTAACGGGATGAAACAATTCACTGAGACTGTAAATGTCTCTGGAGGTGGAAGAGACAGAATGGAAATGCACGACAGTGACGGAACGAAAGAGTTTCACATAAATTATTAGAAGGAAAAGAGGTGTAATCCCAAAATTATTGAAAATAAGTGAACGGTTGAAACAAAGAACGATTTTCCATTCTGAGAGACAATATGTACAGAGAGAAGGCGGATGAAAACTTACAAGATGTGGCGTTCTTGCTTCCAGTTGCACAAGAACACAGTGAATAATTATTATGTGAGGTCGGCGTAGAAATAAAGAAAAACTACGAAGTAATATATATCAACCAAAGACAATGGATGCAAGACACGTTGTATGGCCAGAAGGAAAAAAGACTGGCGGTGGGATGCGACGACAAAAGGGAAGCAAAAGGTGGAAACGCCATATATCATAGGAAGTTCAGGGCAATGGAGTGAAAACTGGCTGATAAGAAGTGCAGGCCATCGACACACTTTTTCCTTCAAATTTCTTCTCCACTTAACGTAGGGCCCACATTTCATTAATAAAAATATCGCGACAGCAGGGTTTCAATATGTAAAATGCGAAACAAATGTTAACAACACTCGACCTCAACATAGCAATACACTTTATACTTATACACACATAGTCTTTTTATAATGCGGACAAATGTTAAATAAAATTCTTCCTGTTTTTAATAAGACTTATTAACAAACGAATGTTTTGAAAAAGATCACAACGAGGGTCGAAAAGCCGAAATAAACGATTAAGGATCCACGAGGTATCAATCATAAAGTTTAAAATGATTACTATTTGTTTACTATCACTGTCGCCATCACGGAAATTACATTAATAAATAATTAGAAAAAAATATCTTAGTGTCTGCTTTTATAAAAGATCAGAATACCATAACAATTAAACAAGATAACTGGTGTCGGAGAAGGTAACAGAATAGCGGTCGAAACGCTGGCGGCGTCTCCCGGACAGCCAAGTAGTTCCTGTCCCCGACCGCGGCGCGTTAGCGATTGTAAAGGTCTTCGAAACGAATTGCTCAGGACGCTGTGAGTGAGTGCGGTGGTGTGTGCGTGCGTGCGCAGAGCAGGAGATCCTGACGGAGCTGGAGCGCGAGCGCCTGCTTAGAGAGAGACATATATATTTAACATGTCCTTTTTATAGCATTAAACGAAAGATAGGACGTTCTTCTACGTTCTTGTAGAATTTGAATACATTTTACCTTGTAGTTGTTGTATTAAGACTATAAATTTCTTCCTTTTAACATGGGCTCTTATGGTGATTTGATAGAAATTTTAAAATTATGCGAAAATGTAATAAATGTAACTTCATTATCTGTGCACGTCTTCTAGAATTCATTCGGAAATATAGTTATTCAAATTATCGTTTCCATGTTGTTGCGATAGGAAGTATTATTCCTTGACGAAGGACATCATGGATAAGACCCAAAAATTTATTGCTTATTTATTCTTGAAAATAGATTTTATTACATGAGAGCTTTTTTTAATTTTCAAAATTTAAGTAGTATATGACTTAGTGTAAGGATCACAGAATGTTGAAAATGTGCACAGAATTCACTTCTCCCCATAGCACATCATACCTAGTTTCAACTGTTTTTTGACGTTAAATAAATAAACAAAAATAAATAAATAAAATTATGCGAAAACTAGCGACTGAGAAAAGTAATTACTTGGCTGCCCGGGAGACGCCGCGTCCCAGGCACAGGCAATGATCTGGGTGCTTTGCCCTGAGGAAGGTCGCAGAATGGCTGCCGAAACGTTGACACCTGTGCCTAGGACGTGGCGTCTCCCGGACAGTCGAGTAGCTACTAATGGGCTGGGTGCTTTGCCCTGGGGAAGGTCGCAGAATGGCGGCCGAAACGTTGACACCTGTGCCTAGGACGTGGCGTCTCCCGGACAGTCGAGTAGCTACTAATGGGCTGGGTGCTTTGCCCTGGGGAAGGTCGCAGAATGGCGGCCGAAACGTTGACACCTGTGCCTAGGACGTGGCGTCTCCCGGACAGTCGAGTAGCTACTAATGGAATGGGCTGGGTGCTTTGCCCTGGGGAAGGTCGCAGAATGGCGGCCGAAACGTTGACACCTGTGCCTAGGACGCGTCGTCTCCCGAACAGACAAGTAGCTACTGACTTCGGCCGCGTAAGCCTACGTTCTCAAGATAAAGGATGTGAACGTATTCCTTCAAACTTATCACTTTCATTCCCCCTCCCTTATACGTTCGTAACACTTATTCTGAGACATCCGTAGAGATGGGATTGCAACGTGCGTTTGCTCCTAAAAAACACGAGAAGCGGGCGGTGCGCAGGGCCCCGGCGGCTGGGCGGCAAGAGACCCCGTTGGCGGAATGAAGTTTCAGACGGGGAGGGGGGGCTCAACCGATTACGAGGCGTCATTTTCCCAGGCGGCGAGGTCCCACTGGATTGCGGCCGGCGACATGAATAGGTAACAGGCGAAGGCGGGGCAGCGCCGGAAAAGGATTAGAAACTTCATCGCACGAGGGGACACCACCAACGATGATGCTGCATATCAACATCTCTCTTTCAGGTGTAGAGTAAACACAAAAATTCTTTTACAGACTTTTAGGCTGCTGGGAGTGAAGGGGACAGGTGTGAAGAGGAAATAAAGAAAAACAACATGGAAGGAGAGTTAAAGAGGATGGAGGAGAAAAGAATTAAAATAGAGAAAGTAAGTCATAGAGGTAAATAGAGGCAGAAATCTTAAGGACATGTAATCCAGAACAAAAGATTTAATGAAAGGTGCTTGCTTAGGATATATAGGACGAAGATAGTTTGTGAGATAGAAGCAAATAATAGGGCAAATCATGAGTAAATCGCTTTTGGGACAATGGAGATAGCGGTGTGGGATTCATAAGCGAGAGATTGGTCAGGCAAGCAAGGGAAAAAGTGAGATGGTGGGCATACCATCAAGTGCATAAGCGAGAGATTGGTTAGGCGAGCAAGCCAAAAAGTGAGATGGTAGGCAAACCATTAAGTGCATAAAAGAGATATTAGCCAGACGAGCAAGGGAAAAAGTGAGATGGTGGGCAAACCATCAAGTGCATAAGCGAGAGCTTGATCAGGTGATCAATGGAAAATGTGTGGTGGCAAGCGAGCGAGTGTGTGGGACGGCGGGAGGATAGCTGGAAAAGCAGGCGGGCGCGGCCGGCAGAGGGGCGATAGGGCGGTTCGGGGGCGGGCGTATATGCAAATGGGCGGATGCGTGGATGAATGAATGGGCGGGCGGGCGAATGGGTGGACGGCCGAATGGGGGGGGGGGGGGGGGGGGGGGGCGGGCGGGTGGGCGGCGATGGGCGGGAGGGATGCGTGTGTGGGCGGGCGCGTGGGCACCGCGAGCGCGCGTCAAAGGGCGCGCGCCGCCTCATTACCGCTGCTGCGCTGGCTGGCTGCGCTGCCCGCGCCGCCCTCAAAGGGCGAAAGAAGGCGGCGCGCTGCCCTGCGCCGCCCTGATCCGCTCGGCGCCGCGCAATCGCCACTCCATTGAACACCGCCCGCATTCACAACAATAACATCAAAGCCACGACCAATAATATTTTATTACTCTCCAATCAGTAACTTGCAATTCATTCATTATAATATTACGGATAGCTTGCTGACGCTTGGAATTACACAATTTCTGTCCAAACAATATTGAGGATAAAGGAACAATTATTATTATTATTATTATTATTATTATTATTATTATTATTATTATTATTATTATTATTATAATTTTTGCCGAGGGGAAAAATGCACTACGCATCGTCAGGGATAAAGATGGGTTATCCCTCGTGTGTGGGACCATCCCTCACTAAGAAAAACGTATCTTCTTCCACCCATGCCTCTCTCTACGGAAACCGTCGCTATACATTACTTCGTGGAGACATTATTCATTATATTATTATTATTATTATTATTATTATTATTATTGTTGTTGTTGTTGTTGTTATTAATTAAGGAAGAAGTAGACAGAGCTCAGTGCTGCCTATACTGCGGGGCGCAAGCACATCAGGCAAAGGTATGCAAGTCCTACTGCACACAATGTCAGAAGGAAGAACACAGAGCAGAATGGAACCCGGAGTTCAGAAAGCTTGTACGAAATCACCCAAGAATACCCACGATTACATTTCCAAGCCATTCACATTATACACCTGCCAACAAACTTTTTTCATTGTGAAAAAATGCAGAATATGAATCAGTTATTTTTAGAAAACAATTATTTTTTCCTAATCCCTTTAACCGAACAATGTTATTTTAAAACGATATCAGTGTCAGTTACATCTATGACTTTCTACTGACAAGGGATTCGCCTGTCCAGTCATTTCGAAACATGTCGTGCTTTTTTTTTTGATTGGTATCACTTATGCTTCAAACGCAAACGTTTATCTGCAGAAATAAACTGAAAGTTACTAAAATATAAAATAAAGAATGCAATTCTCGACGTGATAGTGGTGCTTGAAAGTTTCGTTTGTACAACCAACCCTATTGTTCGATTAAACTTGTCCAGCTCTGACGGGGTGGCAAACGGTGGATTGGCGATACGTCCTAAAGGCTTCTACATTCCTGACTGCAATCTTTACTACAAATAACGGAAATTTAGCTGATTTTTTAGCGCTTCTTTCGTTAGTTAAAACTTCACGATTTGTTAAGCTCCCCTTTTGCTTGTAGTGGTAAGAGTAGATCCGTGAATGTGTAACTATTTTGTTAACGATGTATAAAATCAAATCTGCAGTTCATTTTCCGATGCAAGTAAGTTTTTTCTAATTCAGGCGAGAAAATGACTAATTTTCCTACGAAGCGTATCCAGCGCGTTTTTAATTCTATTTTTTCTTATTTTTATTGTTGATTATTCCATTTTATTTTTTAAGCTTTTATTCATATTTCAACTATTTGTAGTTTATATTGCAAAAGGATTCTGGAACTCAAGAAAACGTGCGCTTCTCTCTCCATTCGTTGTACACAGTTTTTACAATTCTTTGACAAAATAAATGAATGGACTGAAAGAAGAAAACAATTCAAAACCACGCGAACCTACAGAGAAATTTAATGTTGGTTTTGAGTGTCTCGACAGATCATTCCGCAGAGCAATAACCGACAAAGATGGCTCAGTTCAACAGTGTTGACACTGCAACGTCTCCGATCGAGAGCCTCCAGCGGTTGATTCTGGAAGTTGGCGAATTTTCGAAATAGCAGCTAAATCGAGTTCCGCCATCGGGAGTATTCTATCGACCGATTCATCTGATCGATAGTTTTAGGAAGCGTACACTTCCACACTGGTCGGGAATTGATCCAGACCCTGCGGAGGCCTCGCTGAAAGATATTCGGAAGTGGAGGGGAAACTCCATAAGCCCAGTTCAATGCCTGATCTCATAATTAATCAGGAGAAGTATATCGCCATCTCACGGAATTGCATTAGACACACATCGGGAGAGGTGGCTCAGAGCATCAACTGATGTACTTGAAGTGCCTTTCACCGGGAGGTCCTAGGTACGAGTCCCGACGGCGGCAGGATTTGCGACACTAACTTTTCAGCTAGGTCGAATTCAGTGACTATGTGGAGCATTTGCTTGCTTAGTTAGTTGGTTGGTTGGTTGCAGATTTCGGGAACATCAACAACATAGGTAATTATTCTCGTAAATGTAGTGCATGTTTTTCCCTCGGGAGATGTCGCTGATCTTGTGATCTTTCCCCGCTGGATTGCGAGATCCGCACCGACCTACCGTCGGCTACCGGGATTTCCCCCTAATTAGCCCTCTCCCATCAGCGGGGCACGGTCTCAGCCGGGACAAGTTCTAAGCTCCCGACCGGTCAACCGGAATGTGGTAGTGCAGTGCATGTTAATGTAAGTGTATTTGTGTATGTGTATGTGAGGTGTATGTGTAAGGAGAGAGGATATGATAAGGAAGAGGAAGGAAAGGTCGCAGGCGGTCCGTGGCCCGTTTGTTAGGGTACTGCTCCGGCATTTACCTGGTTTTAATAGGAGAAACCACGGAAAGCTACCGATCAGAGCAGCCAGCCTCTAGAATTCTCCTCCAGACAGCGACTGAATTCGACCTAGCAGAAAAGTTAGTGTCGAAAATCCTGCCGCCGTCAAGACTCGAACCTCGGACCTCCCGATCAAAGGCGCTGCAGTGACATCGGTTGATGCACTAAGGTACCGCTTCCGGTCTGTCTGAAGGAGAAATTTAGAGACTGGCTTCTCTGATTGGTAATTTTCCGTGGTTTCTCCGATCAATACCAGGCAAATGATGGAGCAGTACCCTACCAAACGGGCCACGCACCGCGCGCAATATTCCCTTCCTCTTCCTTGTCCTATCCTCTCCCCTTACACCCACAGTAGCATGCACTAGACTACCACACATGCCAGGAGACCGGTCGGGGACTTGTCCCGGTTTGGGCGGTGCCCCGCTTGGGGGCAATACCTGGTTGGGGAAAACCCTGATTGCTGACGGTTTGTCGGCGCCGTATCTCGCAATCCGATCACCACCACCTCCCGATGAAAACAACACCGCACTATACTTACGGAACTAACGATCTCGTTAGTTGACGCGCCCGGAATCACTAAGAACCAACCATTACACGCATGCAGCACTTACGGAATGAAATGAGCGGCGTGATTCAGGGGCGCGGGAAACACTAAATCATGAATGAAGCAATCGCCGTGTGAGCATTCACGTGTTCCTTCCTGTCTCCCGGGAGGACCGGTGTGCGCGGGGGCGAGGAAGGGGCGTGGCGGGGGCGAGGAAGGGGCGTGGCGGGGCGTGGCGGAGTAGTGGCGGGGCGGGGCGAGGGCGGGGCGGGGACGGGGCCGGGGCCGGGGCCGGGCGGGGGCCGTGCTGGTCGTGGACGGGGCGTGGCGGGGGAGTGGCGGGGGAGTGGCGGGGGCGTGGCGGGGGCGGGGCGGGGGCGTGGCGTGGCGGGGGACGGGGCGTGGCGTGGGCGTGGCGGGGTGGGCGGGGGATGGGCGGGGGCGGGGTGGGGGCAGCGACGGGGGCGGATTGGGGCACCTTGGCCCTGGCGGTGTGCCGTCATAAATCTGTTGCGCGCGCAGGTTGCAACCCGAGCGAGCGGCCCCATCCATCCGGCGAGCGCTGCCCTCGGGGAGTGAAAGGCCGCCGCTCAACCCTCCCCTCCCCTTCGCTATGACGCTCCTCTCTCGCTCATCTCTTTCTATATCGCATCTACTGCTCTCTCTCTCCGCTTCTGGACCTCCCACGCCGACGGCCTGCTAGACACGAGTTTGGGGCCATTTTGACAGGCAGAGAAACAAATGAATTTCATGCAGGGCGACGATATGGCAAGAGATGGTCATGAAGCCATGTACAAATTAGCTAAATGTAAATGAACTCACTGTCAAAATGAGTGCATGGATGTAACTTGCAGTTATACTGCAGTAGCCAGTACCTGTCAAAGCAGTTTCTTCTTATAGTAATATTGCCAGCAGTGGCCAAGGAGTAGCTTCCAAGCGCTCCCTTCTTATAGTAATCTCTGTATTCCTACATTCGCAACCAACTACATCCAGCACTTCCCTTTCTAAATCATTGTATAAAGGTCATAAGGAGTCGAGCAACATCATAGAGTGAAGCCCATCGCCCGGACTTCACGTTGGTAAAGCAACAATGGGGTGAGGTCTGAAGCGATAAGGCACTGTAGCAATAGCGCCTTCAATACATTAGACGAAACTACGAAAATGTCGATCAGAGTAGCTGGCCTCTAGAATTCTCATTAAGAGATACTGAACCAGCTACTGACCTGGAGAAAATCTACCACCGCCGGAACGAATTTCAGACCTGCCGGGCACTAATGAACAACAATAACGAGTTTTACTGAATTATATTTCGAGCCTCTGTGTTAGTGTAAGTGTATGTGTAAGGGGAGAGGATAGAACAAGGAAGAGAAAGGACAGATCGCGCACTGTCCGTGGTCCGTTTGGTAGGGTACTGCTCCGGCATTTACTTGGTGTTGATCGGAGAAACCACGGAAAACTACCGATCAGAGCAGCCGGCCGCTAGAATTATCCTCCAGACAGCGACGGAAATCGTCCTAACTGAAAAGCTAGCGTCGAAAATCCTGCCACCACCGGGACTCGAACCTAGGACCTCCCGGTCAGAGGCACTGCAGTGACATCAGTTGCCCTGAGCCACCGCTCCCGGTTGCACCAAGGGGAGGAATGATTATAGCCGCTGACGTGTCCGGAAACATCAATCAATTAATCACAGACCGCTATTATTCCTGTAAATATGTACTGGAGAGTGACGCAAAAAGCAAAACGCACAAGCTGAGTGGACGACCGACCAGGGAGACCCGTTCCCCGAGAACGAACTTTGACCTCCCCCCGCAGCCTCGCCGCCCTCCCGCGGAGAGAGAACGAGTGCACTGCCGAGCGCCAACAAAGGACGACCTCCGCCCCCTCCCCGGAACCCCTTTCAGCGGAGACAAAAGAGCACCGCATGCCGCCACGCCCGCGCCCCCGCCGCCGCCACGCGCCAATTAATGCCCTTTCAATGGAATTTCAGATTTCGCTCTGGGCATCTGACAAGCCGCGGGAATTCGCGTTTATGCTGTCGCGTGGCCTCTACATATCACTGGCCGCTGCGAATAAGCTGATAAGTCGTGAAAACTACGTTTTATACGAGGACAACGTGTCGCCAATAAAATTGGTCACTGATTAGTTCAAATTATTCCCCTAGAGTGTACAGACAGCTCATCGTACCGGTTTTTGGTATTAATCAATGATTTGAACGCAGTGAATAAGCAGACGACTCGCCCAGGTTTGTTACTGTTTATTATTTCATGAAATAATTTAAGCTATGCTGGTAAATGTACAAGCGGTGTTAAGTCAAAAACCACAAAAAATTTGATTTACCTAATTAGATATAAAACTCGGGTTATAACAGTTCATCAACAATATCATTAATAAATAATGAAAACATCAATGAGCAGAAAGGTTGAAAGAAAAACAAAGCTTCGTTATCGAATATATGAATATTAATCGATCAAGAGGCAAAAATATCCGATAACGTTATTCTTATAAACGTCTGGAATTGTCAGAAACTGAGTGAACACTTATTCAACAATGACCAAGAAGCATAGACGGGAAATTGGTCAACAAGTCCATGAAGTTTATCGCGTTTTTCGTGAGCGATTATTTCGTATTTCCGAGTAAGTCAAAATTCTTTTGTCATTAGTTTCGTGACTGCAGAGAAAGTGATAACCAGAAGTTGGCGATGTTCAACTCTCACTGGAACGTAACGTCCGTCGCCGACCTACAGAGTTCCCTCTTCGAGACGCCTTCCCTAGCAGGGCACCACCCCAACCGGGACAATCTGTAAGCTCGAAACCGGTCTCCCGGCATGTGTGGTAGTGTAGTGCATGTAAGTAAGTGTGTGTAAGTAAAGTGTGAGAAAAGGACAGGAAAAGAAAGATCGCGAGTGGTCCGTGACCCGTTGGTTAGGGTACCACTCAGGCATTCGCCTGGTATTGAACGGAGAAACCACGGAAAACTACCGATCAGAGCAGCCGGTCGCTACAATTCTCCTCCAGACAGCGGATGAATTCGACCGAGCTATCCAGCTACAGTCGAAAATGTGACCGTCGCTACTCAAAGCCCAGAATCTCCCGGTGAGAGGAACTGCAATGACGTCATTTGATGTCCTGAGCTACTTCTCCTGGTGTACGGGGGAAGGACGGGGTCAACGACGGGGAAACAAAAATCACTCATGGTCCCTAGCCCATATGGTAGAGTACGTCCCCGGTATTCACCTAGTAACCACAGATGAAATGAAAGAAACCATAGAAAGAAAACTACTTATCAGAGCACCCAATCACAAGAATTCTCCTTCGGTCACCAACTGAAACGGACCTATCTGTACAGTAAATATCGAAAATTCCGCCATCGTCAAGGATCGAAACGTATGACCTCTCGATCATAGCCCCTGCAAACACAACGACAATGCTGCCACCGAGCCACCGCTGCCGGCCTGTATTTAGAGTGAACATGTTCTCTCCAGTGCACATGAGCGAAGTTGGTCAACAAGCACATTCATTAACTTCGCTCTAAATAGTCCTGAGCCAAATTTTCCAAAAAAAAACAACAACACCTACCTACTGACCGTATCGATTAATACATTTTCACGACTAATACATTTTGTTGTGGTGCTGTACAACAATTGACGGTATACTAGGATATTCCTTCTTTCCTATGTGACGAGGAATGTTGAACTGAAACTTTTTTTTTTTTTCGTTGCTCAGAATGAATTCGATGCGGCGTAGAATTCATCAATTTTATCGCACGTCTTTTGCGTGAGCACTTTTATCGCACTTCCGTGTGAACGCGGTCGGCCTCCAACGCGCTCTGGGGGCCGTTTGGAGAGGTGATGCATCTGCGCGGCGCAATCAGCCGCCCGCAAGCCGCGCGAGCGTGGGCGCGCGGGCGGCGATGTCGAAAGCGCGAGTCCATCAATTCGGGGGCGGGGCGACGCGCCGGCCGCCGGCATTAACGCGGGCGCCACCATTTCCTGCAGCCGAGCGGCTCTCCAGGGAGACGAGTGGGAGCGTTGCGGTGGGGCGGCACCCACGCTGCTCAATTTCGCACTGCACTGCCACATGCAAAAAACACTCTCTTACAGATTGATGGATTTGTTCGTGTTTCCGGGCGCGTCAACGGCTTTGGTCTTTAGTCCCGTAAGTGTAGTGTATGTTTTTTTCTCGGGAGATGGCGGTGATCTTTCCCCGCTGGATGACGAGATCCGGCGACAAGATTTGCCAGGATTGATCTGACAAACCACAGAAAAGTACCGGTCAAAACAGCCGGGCGCTAGAATTCTTCTACAGACAGCGGCTGAATTGGATCTTGCCTCGTGGTTAGTGTCGGAAATCAATGGATTGATCGATTTTTTTCGTGTTTCCGGGCGCGTCAACTAATTTGGTCATTAGTCCCGTAAGTGTAGTGCATGTTTTTTTTCTTTGGAGATGGCGGTGATCTTTCCCCGCTGGATGGTGAGATCCGGCGCCGACCTACCATCGACTAGTGTTTCCCCCTAACCAGGACTCTCCCACCCGCGGGGCACCGCCCCAGCCGGGACAAGCTCTAAGTTCCCGACCGGTCTCCCGGAATATGAGGTATTGCAGTGCATGTTAGTGTAAGTGTATGTGTGTAAGGGGTGAGGATAGGACAAGGAAGAGGAAGGAAAGATCGCGCGCGGTGCGTGGCCCGTTTGGTAGGGTACTCTCTAATTGAGGACGACTACTGGCTTAAGAGGCTCAAGTCATGTCGTTGCAGAGCCTCTGACCGGAGGTCCCAGGGTTCGAGTCCCAACGGTGGCAGGATTTTCGGTTCAAGCTACGTCACATTTAGCGGATGTCTGTAGGAGAATTCTACCGGCCGGTGGCTCTGATCGGTGGTTTTCCGTGGTTTCTGCAATCAACACCACGGGAATACCGGAGTAGTACCCTAACAAACGGGTCACGAACTGCGCGCGATCTTTCCTTCCTGAAATTTTTCCTTAAAATAAAAAAAAACATCACGATAATAATTCATAACTATCTCGCCTATAAGAATACACGGTTGCGCTGGCGTGATTGACAATGCACACCGTGGGCGACAAATATCTACAGACATCTGTCCGCGTATGTTCAACTGCTGACACTGCTGTGGTGCCAATATAACTGCATTTTGACCCACAAAACAGCTCGAGCGGAGGGGGGGATTGGCTGCAATGAAAGAATAGTCATTTTGACGTCAAAAAGCTCATGACAAATGATAGGTAGCTGAGGTTTCAAAACATTTTTTAAAAAATATTGATTGATCCCTGTTCGACAAAAACTTGTCTTTCAAGAGTATGACGAATTACATTAATATCATACATAATATTAGGAGAAACTTAATAGTAACCTGTAAACAAATTTATGATGTGTAAAAGTTCTTTTCTATGAGTTTGGAGAGACATAATTATCTTAAAATATAAACAATGGTTATAAATATAATATGATACATGAAAGATTTTTACAATAAATAACCGATTCTGAGAGAAAAGATAACTAGGGAGGATGTAAATGATCTTTTGGATAACGTGATTTAATTCGCGGAAAATGATTATGTTTCAAAACGTACGCATTTTATTTATTTATTTATAAATAATATATTATATTATATTATATTATATTTTATTTATTTATTTATATATATTATATTATAATATATTATATTATAATATATTATATTATATTATATATTATATTATAATATATTATATTATATTATAATATATTATATTATATTATAATATATTATATTATAAATAAATAAATAACGTACGTAGTTTAATGAAATTTGCCCCCAAGTATGCAACAACCTAGCCCCATTCATCTATGAACCACGTGATCCTAGCATCCATTTTCTGCGCAAGCGTCGGATTTTCATTGCTGGTCTAATAGCGTGAAGACATGGGCGATGGCCCCTGAGTTTAACCACAACAAATATTTTGTAAGTAAACACCACGAAATAGACGCCTATATTTCCGAGATTGATGAAGCGTTTAACAATTCAACGCCTCGTCAAAAGGATTAGGGTTCAATCCTTATTCGCTTCGGCAAGAATGATATGCCTTTTGTTTCGCGAGAGTTGGTCGGTGTACACGAGTAGTTCGTAAAAGTATTTATGTGAAGGGCATGGAGCAGTAACGCCAGCCACAGCAAGTATCTCACTACCCGTAAATGTTAATATCTCGATTTCGGTTTAGGAAATGAAACAAATGTATTCTTTAAAATAACATGTGGAATTTTACAGTTCATTCTCTTCACAGAGAACGGAGTCCTGAATTTCAAATTTGTTCGGGTCCCGAAATTGTCTAGCTGCGGCACTGCTGTGAGCGATTTCACAATCTAAAGCACACGTATCAGCATCATTAACGCAGCACGTGTTGCCGACGGATGATCTCGGGTCCGTCGAACGGAGAGTGTGGAATATGGCATTCATGCGCCGCATCCTAAGCGTAAAATACGATTGAGTATTGTGTTCACGAAAACAGCTGGGGGCGAGGAATTTACAAATGCCGGGTGTCGAGTATTTGGACGCGAGTATTCCGATGAAACTCCAGGCAGTTCAGCTCTCCATACGTGTCCCCAGTTACATCCCAAACGAGGTATCGTAACACATAAAACTCGATGTATGCGTGTAAGTTCATTTCTGCACAACTCTGGAACGAAGAGAACAATTTTACTCGAATGTTGTACATACACTTTTGTAGAGCCGAGAAAAAAACAGGGAGGTGGTTTACGATGTAAAATATCATCCCCCTACCCCAAAAAATTAAAATCAGAATTGTTTAATGGAGACCTGCAGTGGATTTCCGAACTATTTTGAGACTGTATGGATTGCGTTCTAGCGGTGTGAGTCAATTTCACATAACTATATTTGAAATTTTATAAGACAAACAAAATATAAGCCAACGAGAGCCATTAAGAACTATCTACAAACAGCTCATCCACGATCAGAAGTCTAGCTCCCGAAATTGATGTTGCAGTGTTTTATTCTACTGTTAATCTTTCGTTGAAGAACATTTAACAGGAAATTTAGAATTTGTTTGGTGCGGCATTTGAAAATTAATATTATGCTGAACTACTTTTTATTTGAAAAATTTTCTCCCTCCAATTTTGTTTTATTAAAATAGCCCAATTATATCATAACACATTGAAGTAAAGAAGTGGTAGGGAAAACTCTTTTTCAGAAAATAGCGTCCACAACCGCTTTAAAAAACAACACGAAATACTCAACGAGTATTTTAACATTTCTAAGGCAGATGCACTATGTCTAGTTTTACTCTGTTGTAGGGTAATTAGTAAGTCTCATTCTGCACGTTAATTGAGAGGAGATTGGATGGAGAATCGAGCGAATAATCAGAGCGCCTTCGCCGAGCAAATGGCAGGCGCATCAGAGGGGGAGGGGCGGAGAGCGGCGTGGCGGGCCGCGTAAGCGGAGCGGAGGGGGCGGGGAAAAGGGGGGAAGGGGCGGGGCTGAGCAGAGGGGCATGGGCGGGGGGATTGGGATGTGCAAAGCGAGTCGGTGAGGAGCTGGGAAGGAGGAAGGTGGTAGAGCGGAGCTGGGACAGGAGAGACGGGGCTGGAACGGACTGGGAACTGGACTCTGTGGGGTGAGGACGGGGGTGGCTGAAAAAGGGGGAGCGTGGAGAGGCGGGCGGGTAGAGGAGCTGCAAAAGGGCGGTGACGGTGTAACGTCGTAGACTCTCTCATCCCTTTATGAGAGACAGCAACACATTGCCATGGTGCGTATCAACACATGAAAGTTGTTATGAGAATCATCATGTGTTTTCTGCAAACGACACGCGGATGATATATGCTCTGTACGTATAAATTAAATGTACATGTTTGAGAATCCTGTCGTCTTTACTCATCACGACGCTACAGCGGTGGGGTGGGGAAGAGCTCGGCGAGGCAGCACTGGACTGTGCGAGGCATGGAGAGGGGGGGGGGGCGTAGAGGGCAGTGTTTTGACAAGCTGCGCTGTGCGGTGCTGGAAGGGTGGTCGGGCCTGGGCGGTGAGACGGGGTTGCGCGGGGTGGGCGGGACTGGGCGGGGATGGGCGGAGATGGGCGGAGCAGGGCCGGGCGGAGCCGGACGTGACTGGGGTGTGTGGGTGGGTCTGCGCGTGATGGGCAGGGCTGAGCGGGAGTGGGACGGGGCGGCCCTCGCGGACGCATTGAAACGGGGCACGGGGCGTGACTTCCGCGCTTCACTGGGCATCGGGCGCCGCCGCGGCCCTCTATGCAGCTCCGCGCGCACACCTCGCGCGCGCACCGGGTGCTTGCGCACGGCCGGGCCCCTCAGCTCCGCCGGCGGCGCCCGGCGCCCGCCCCCTCCGCCAGGGCGCGCAGCACGCTCACGCAGCAGCACTCGACGCCACACCGAACACTCGCATCTCTCCGTCTTACTTCCGACCATTGTTGTCTGACTGTTTACTGATTACGGGCGCGGCAACTTCTAAGATCATTAGTCCCGTAAGTTGTAGTGCATGTTTTTATCGTGGGAGGTGGCTGTGATCTTCCTTGCTGGCTGGTTGGTTGTTCGTGATTCCGGGCGCGTCAACAGCTTACGTCATTAGTTCCGTACGGCTTGTGCATGTTTTCCCTCGGTAGGTGGCGATGATCTTATCCAACTGTATGGCGAGATCCGGCGCCGACCTACCGCCGGCTAGCGGGTTTTTTCCCCCAACCAACGAGACACCGCCCCTGCCGAGACAAGCTCTAAGCTCCCACCCGGTCTCGGAATATGTGATAGTGTAGTGCATGTGAGTGTACGTGTGTGTGTGTGTGTGTGTGTGTGTGTGTGTGTAAGGGGAGAGGATAGGACAAGGAAGGGGAAAGACAGATCGCGCGCGGTCCATGGCCCGTTTGCTAGGGTACTGCTCCGGCATTCGCCTGGTGTTGATCGGAGAAACCACGGAAAACTACCGATCAGAGCAGGAGGCCACTAAAATTCTCCTCCAGACAGCGACTTAATTCGACCTAGCTAAAAAGCTAGTGTCGAAAATTCTGCCGCCATCAGAACTCGAACCTAGGACCTCTCGGTCAGAGGCACTGCAGTGACATGAGTTGATACCCTGAGCCATCTCTCTCGGTCCCGCTGGTTGGGGAGATCCGGCGTCGACCTACGTCGGCTTGCGGTAACTTTCCTCAACGAGGCATCTCCCAGCAAGATAGCAATCTTAAGTCATAAATCAAAAAATGTAGTCTGCCTGCACTGTCTTTTAACAGCAGTTAATCCTTTTCTCGACGTGCATGACGCCATTCATTTAAGACACTAACAGCAAGATAACTGCACACCACCAAACAATATATTTGCCAATTATGTAATTCAGTATTACACTATCTCATCTAGGTGTTAGTATATTCATTTATATCGCGCATTAATAAAAAAAGCATAGTTTAATATGCTTGACAAACCCTGGCGGACTGAGATGCATATTTTGTTTTTTCTTTCTTAATTCATAACCAATGTCGCATTATTTTTTATCACTGTCTTGTGATATAGTTCAATGGATTGTGTTCCCAGAGAGCAATGCTATTTAATTCGAAAGATCTAGAACTTCCCTGCTTGATGAAAGATAATATAATTTTGTCGGTTTCTCATATTCCTAAAGCCTTCTTTCATGTTCAAAATTGAAACGCTCTACGGTTTATCGGGCTACTTTTATCTCACTCTCAGTAGCCAGCCCTAGAGCAAAATAATAAACACACATTTAATTAGAACACAACGACCCACATAATTTTTATACATCGCACACACCACGAGACTACGGAAAAAGGTAATTACTAATCTACCCGATTAATAGAACTCATCAGCGTGGGTTATTTTCATTCAACGATACTATTTATTTAATTACAAGGCAGACGGGCATCGATCAGCTCATGTAAATTGCAAATCAACCATAAAGTTAATTATGACGCTGTCAATACAAAACAACGCCGAAGTCACCGGGCGTTATAACAACACCGGCGCAATAACCGAAAACCTGTTACCAAGCCAGAGCAGTTATTGCATCCAGGGAGCGCCAGCTGTGTGGGTGAGTTCTGTTCGTTGCAAAGCAAGCGAGGGTTTTGAAGTATCTAGTGTGTTCGCGCTAGTCGTTAGACAAATACTAAATCATTTATTACATGTGTATATTAACAATAGATGCTTGTAAATGTGAATGGAGCCCATAAATAATTATTTGTGAATAGTTAAAAGAGAAGTATGGAATTGTTGCCGTATAAATACAATGTTTAATATTAAATTAATGTTAGTTAATTTTTTATTAAAACAATGTTTAATACATGTTCAAATGTTTAATATTGTCAATTATCGACTAATAATTGTCTGTGTGTGATTCAAAATTTGAAGGTAGCTTGGTTTTCAATCGTACTCCAGACAGCGGTGACAAAGCATGATTTTCTGCTTCGGCGGGAGCTAGTACTTCCGTTGCAGTGTATCTAGCAGCAGTTTTTGTTGATCAATTACTCCTCACAATACCTGGAGAGGAATGTTACATTCAAAATCATGAGATTTCTAAAAAAATAAGACAACAACAACAACAAAAACTATGAACTGTATAAAAGAGGAACTTACATTGACTGCATAACTTTTTCAAGAACATTAATATGCCTTCGCCCGCGAAGGGTTTTCTATAAGGGTCTGTCTTAACTTTTTTTATTTACAAATTCGGTCTGTAAGATCTACATTTTTTCGATTTCACCGTGGTCGATAGAACGAACATTTTACTCCAGGAAGCATTTAAAAGGCTTTCACATTAAATTTTTCACTATTAATTTCGGGGGTTGAAATTTACAGGATCTTGATTTTAAGACAGATAACGAAGTAAATGGCATGTAAAGGGAGTCTGGCTGTCCTATCTAACCTATGATAAATTAACTATATTTCTGACAGTTTATTTCAGAAACTACTTCACTTAGAACTTCGAATTGTTTACAGTATATTCTGCAACTATTCGTTTTTATACATAAGCAGAATTACTTGAACAAGATATCATAAAACCGTTTTAAAAAATTTTAAAAAATAATTGATAATTTAAAAAAATTGATACCTATAAATCCATAATTCAAACAATTTTGCAATCTACCTCATTATTTTGCATAAGTAGCTCAGGCATGGTTACCTAAAATATCCTGAAAATAGTTTTCATATTTTTATCTTAGTTTCTGAGAAACAAACAAGGTATACAGGTATATTTCCCTACAAAACTGTACTTCTTACCTCATGAACACTGAACAGATGTATACAAATCAATGTTTATGTACAAAACTATAATATTAAAGAAAATACAACTGTCACAGTTTCGCCAATTGCGAAGAAACTAAATCAAGCGAGTTCAACGAAAGAGACATACCCTAACCTGTTTTCGTCAGTTTTAAAAATGTAACAATTTTCAGATTTTTGTTGTGAGACTCCCTTTAATAATTTCTTGGACCGAATGTTGAGATGAGATGGCAATCACATGGGAGCACTTCACACAGTTTGTCGAAGCTCTAAAAAGACTTTTACGTATACATACCGAAAAATTTATGAGTCAAGCTGCCCATTCTTCTCGTTCCCTAGGAGCTTTTACTTATTTACTGTTGCTTCAACAAAAGTTCGTCCACCTCACTTGAATAATTAGTTTCAACATTGTAAATTGAAAGCAATTCTAAGCTTCACAGAATGAATTATAGAAGTAAGTATTAATACATGTCCGGTTCATTATTTCAGATTTTACCATATTAAAATTGTACCGGCGAACAGCATGAACACGAAAGAAAGTAGTAACCGTATATTTAATTACAAGAAGAAATGCGTAATTAAGTTCCATACTTCAAAATAATCGTACGTTTCCTTCGACACATAATCTAATCCATAAATACAATTGAAAAATAAAGTTCAGTTCAGTAAATAAATACAGTTCTTTTCCCTTCACCTACGACGTATGTTTCGCTAAATTTGGAACTACACATTTACAGACCTAAGCCGATAGCATTTTCAATCGGGGCGAGCGGGGTCAGGCAGAAAGTAAGTGTGTGTGTGTGTGTGTGTGTGTGTGTGTGTGTGAGGGGGGGCGTGGGGGTAGTAAGAGGAGGGGGGGCCGGTGGGCGGGAGGTGCGAGTCCGCTGATTAGATTCATTAAGCTTCGCGGGGTGACGCAAGGCCCTCTGTAATCGATCGACAAAGGCGCTGCCAGCGGCACAAAGGGACTAATTAAAATCGAATGTTTCCCAGGGGATTCCATCAGACAGCCGAGAATCGAAACACGCGACGCGCGAATTACCTCAAAATGGCTGCCGCGCGCGCCTCGCAAGATGGAAACCCGCTGAGGAAGTTTCTGCCACGGTTGATAAATGGTGTAGTCGTCAGAAAGTTAGTTACTTAAGAATTAAAGGAGATACCCGATAATAAATGGAAAATTACGTACTACTGTAATTACAAATTAGTGTTGCCATAAGAATAACAATGGAATTCAGGACTACCGAAATATATTGTGACATATCAATATGTGGGACCTTGCATTGCGTCACATTTACTGTTAACAGGGTGAAAGGTAAGGATAGACATATGCAAATATGGCGGCATAGCAACGGTAGACGAGTTGTCGTTAAGGTCAACAAACTTCATTGCTTTGAACCACGGGGCGCGGCTAGTTGATAAAGTTAACTGTTTGGGGATTGGCCGAGAAAGCAATGACAGTCTGAGGCGCGGCTAGTTGAATTTGTAAGTAACTGAGGGATTGGCTATGCATGAAATTTTTTCTGACAAGAAACAGTAGAAAGACCGACCGAGTTTTGCAGGGCTGAAAGAGTGGAATATGGATGCATTCCAAGTCCCTGACTTTTCCAAGTAATCTGGGTCATTTGGATATTTTCCCATGACAAAATTTGTGAAGTATTTTAGGGTAGGTAACGCGCTTTTAAAATAATTAATTCAAAATCAAGAGCTTTTTAATTCCAATTCAAAGAATATTCCATTAGAACAAACGTGTTCAGGCGACATCCAAAACCGAAGATATAGAATTATCAAGCAAGACCAGGTGTAGAATTTTAAGGCAACACGGCTGAAGTACAGGTAGCTAAAAAAAGGCTTGTATTTTACAATAATAAATCTTCAGGTATTTGCAAACCGCGCAATCTCGTGATATGTTCTTTTTTCAAACCCATCCTTTATTCGTAGCTTTTTTCATCACTTCGAATTTTTTGACACACAGTCACCAAAATCTGCTGGTCATTTGTTATTATTTCGCCGCATCACACTTCTAAAACTTCTCCAAGCAACAGTCCGGTCGAGGTATTGGAAAGCACTACAGCAATCTACAATATAATGCAAACATCCCGTTTCAATTCTGCCTGCAATTTACCCTCACAATGAAAATCCGACGACCACCTAGCCACAAAACGCACAAGAAAAACAAAGACAAAAACTTTTTCCTCTGTGTTATTGCATTCAAGACCGACTTTTATGCTTTGCGGCTGAAACACGTTTTATCAATTTGTCAGGTCCAAAGAGCGGCGGTATTTTCTTTCCCCTTCATTTTTCTTTCCCTATTCGCTCTACATTTTCACTAACTGATATTTTCCTGTTATTCTTCTGCACGAGAAAATCCAAAGAACGAACGGATGGACATAATTTTCGTTTTCACACCCCAGTAATTTACGGAAGAAATACAGAATTAAATGCGAAATAATAGTACAATAAAAGCATCTCAAATTTCGCCACCCTAAGTTAAAAGGAAATAATATAATACACAATTTAATACGAATTGTTTAATGAGCATATTATAAAACCTCTAAAATTACTATTGAAAAGAATCACTGAAATGATTCTACGTATATATTGTTTTTTTCTTACCAAAATTCTAGTCTATCATTAATATATTTTTATTGCAATGCAATCATATACACATTTTATCATAACAGAACTTATACTTATTTTTACAATGATAATAATAAATATAATATTAATAACAGCCCTTTACAAATACTTCTCATGGATAATATTTGTTCAGCAATTAATATTAAATGGTTCTTTATAGGCAGGATATATCAAAACCGTTTCACTGAAGAAAGGGGATGTCAAATCTGCATCACCATCGGTGGAAATAAAACTACAATTAGCACTGATAGATACAAACCTTCTTTCTTCCAATTACATCTAGTCAATGAATTTCATTCAAAAATCAAATGTAGACAAAAGGGGGAAACCAATTCTCTTAAATCTGAAATGGTCCATCTGCGAAATGCAGCTGGTGAATGCAATGTCCATCACATTTATCACTGGTACGTCAAATTAAGTCATGAATTTTACAACAATAGGAAAACTATGCGAAGTGTGTATCTAGTAGAAAAATGCCAATTGTTCAGCGGGTATTCCCCATAAAACAGAAAGATAATTACAATAACGATTCCTCCATTCTCATCGGCTTGGATGACAGAGTTCCAACTGACGTCACTGCAGCGCCTCTGACCGGGGTGTACCAGAGTTCGAGTCAAGTCGATGACAGGATTTTTAGACACTAACTAGATAGCTAATGTCTCTGGTTCAGCCGCTGTCCTGACAAGAATTCTAGCGGCAGGCTGGCTGATCCGGTCGGTAGTTTTACATGGTTTGTACTATCAACAGTAGGCGAATGCCGGAACAGTACCTCTACTGTCTTATAAAAACGACTGCAGAAGAATATTGCGTTCCTGGCATACGTGGATAAACACAAACGCTATGAGTAAAAATATGCGAAATAGAATTGAAACGACAAATTACTTTATCTAAAATTAAAATAATATTTACATATTTTTGCAAATAACAATACGTTAATGAACTGGCAGAAAAGCTTAAACATTTCCAATTTTATCGACTTGTACGCTTGCATAGATGGCACTAGGCAGAATACAACTATTAGAAGATGATGATCAAACACGTAGTGAATGAAAAATGTTCGGAATCATAAAAAAAGAAAGTATGGAACTCATACAATTTTAAACGAACTACGCCAATGATTGATCATAAGAAAATACAGAAAAATACAGGTTGAGTAACACAAGGTACCTGTTCGTACAGTGGATGTTGAAAAGGATTAAATAATAATGATCTAATAGGAAATATTCAATTAATTTTTGTAATGTTCCCAATAATAGCGCGACTTTTTCTACTTCTCCACTTGGTTTTCTTAAGTATGTACGAGTATGATCACACACAACTAATTATTATCATTTATGATTATCAAACATTACTGTCATCTACCTACAGAGACAGCAGAAGCAACTGAGAGTATGGAAAAGAGTTGCTAACAAAACACTCATGATTTTTCGAATCATCTCTCTAAATAGAACTATTGATCCTGACCTATCTAAAAATATCGCTTGAATTCAGATTGCATTGGCTCTACTTTTTTCCCTATCCCCAAGCGGCAACGGGGCTCACAGAAAGCTTCTCGTTTCAACTGGCGAATGGAAAGTGTCAAAACCGCCGCGCGGGACGTCATAAAGATCTCAAATCCGGCCTGACAATCACCCGCAGTGGATAAATGAATGGTGCAAGCGCTCTCCGGGGAAAACTTGATTACCGCTCTCGAGCGAGACGAACAGAGTAATTCCAAAAGACGGCAACGTGCTTACCCTTCCATTACGAGGCAGCAGAGCGAATGTGGACATGCACATGAACGTAGTAGCTTCACTATTTGTGCATGTTCTCTTCATTGGTTAGTGATTCCGGGTGCACAACTGCTAAGGTCATTAGTCCCGAAGGTGTAGGGTATGTTTTCATCACGGGAAGGGGCGGATATCTTCCTCAGCTGTATGATGAGATCCGGCGCCGACCTACACGCCGGTTTGGTTTGGTTGGTTTTTTCGTGTTTCCGGGCGCGTCAACTGCTTTGGTCATTCCCGTTAGTGTGGTGTATGTTTTTTCTCGGGGCCCCCGGCCGGCGGACCCAGCCGGGACAAGCTCTAATCTCCCGACCGGTCTCCCGGAATATGTGGTAGTGTAGTGCATGTTAGTGTAAGTTTGTGTGTAAACGGAGAGGATAGGAAAGGAAGAGGAAGGACAGATCGCCCGCGGTCCGTGGCCCGTTTGTTAGGGTACTGCTCCGGCATCGCTGGTGTTGATTGGAGAAACCACGGAAAACTACGGATCAGAGCAGCCGGCCGCTAGAATTTTCCTCCAGACATAAGCGCATTTTACCAATACAGTTTACAGCAGAGTTATTATCTTCTAGTTTCATCGTGATGTTCCGTATCCTTTGGCTACATTTTTGAGCCATTTATACGGTCATTTTTACCATGCCAGTGAGGGTGACGATATAAAAAGTCAATTTCTAAAATATATAATCTTCAATTTTCGAGATTTTGAACTTAAATTAAAGAGTAATGAATTCTATAATATATCGAAAATTTCCACATCCGTTTTGTTGAGATTTCAAAGTTTTGAATACGTTTTTCTGGAAACTAAAATTTTGATATTATTTTTTATATTTCTTGATTTTTACAACAAACAACAATGAATGTTTACAGTAAGCTATAAAGTATAATGACTGGCAAACTGATAAAATATTAAATTCCTAGAAAGTTTTCAAATGTTAAACATACATATTACTTCACCGTCAATAGAAACCTAAGAGTATTATTTGACTTCACAAAACAAATTGGATGAAGAAGAATTCTGAAAAGCAATCGACACAGATATTTACCCCTAAATCTGTGTGTGTGTGTGTGTGTGTGTGTGTGTGTGTGTGTGTGTGTGTGTGTGTGTCGTTGTAGATGTCACTCTCATCAGCAAAACTAACACTTCGATAACTTGATGAGTCCATCAGAAATTCTTAAGTATTTTAGAATACCCACAATCGGCAAATTGAATCAGTAACTGTACTGTACCAGTGTACTGACGTACCAATGAGAAGTACTGTAATTTGCAGGTAACATAACTAGGACAGATTTTTTACCTATGCAGCGCACGTCTGTAACATTATATTTCTTAAAAATTTAATACTTCGGAACAACAAACAACTATCCCTAATTTAATACTAAAATATTCTGCGGTACTTCGTCACCGCCCACGGAGCAATCACCACCAATGAGCAACGCAATCACACAGATCGTGAGTTTTAAGTCTCGAACGGAGAATGTCAAAAACTGTCACATGCGCGGTTTCAATTCCTCCGCTCGTCCAATCACACGCCCGGATTGGACGCGGTGAGCTTTTTGCAGAAGTCGTTGCCTCACTAATCTTCTTTGGCAGCGCTGGTGTTTGCATCAGGAAATTGGAAGAGAAAATGTTTCTGGTCGCGACCGCGTCACAGCAGAATCAATTTTCATTGAAATGAATGTTTTCCCCCTTGGAAATTAATTATAAGGTTCTCTCAATCTACGTAGCTGACAGACTGGGTGGCTTTTGCAACTAAAAATCATTGACATTCACTCGGCGGGAAGTTTCCATCCATGTAAATATGAAATCCAAATTTATCTTAGTCAAACGAAGTGAAGTGTTTTCAAAATATTGGGACATTTTCGAAAAACTGATGAGATATTAGGAATGTTAAAAACAACGCGTTACAAATTACAAATTATTTTCCATACATGTTTCCTTCCATTCTCTGGTAAGAACTGGCATAAATGTACTCACTTTCTCCTTTTCCCTCCTCATATTCCATCATCTTGAACATAATTCTGCCGTTGGTTTTATATCATCAATAATCATTCAACACTTCAGATTGTATCTTTCTCTCTTATTTCCTGCACTATTAATCCTTAGTCCATTTTTCACAAATGTCGCTCCATAGGGTTCCTTCTATTTTCGAAGATCGCGCATAAGATTTGTCAAGTGAACTACGTTACGTAGGTGCAAATGGACTCAATTTGCATTTGTCACATGTTGGACAGAAGAGAGCAGGAAACACATAGGAAAGGAAGAAGGGAATAAGGAAAGGAAGAAAATATGATTCACGATTGCAGCAAGAAGAGCAGACAGAACGCTAGGATTATCGTAACATTATTACTACACAGATTGTTGCATGATACACGTATTATTATCAACTTTCCTGCATAAAAGAGATAAAAGTATTATCAGAAAAAAACAAGAAATTTACACACTTTGTTTATCATCACATACAAGTAAGATAAAATACGAAAATAGGCTCAATTATTCCAGAAAATGAACAGCATTTTATATAGAATTATCTAGCAGAGTTTGGATTGATTGATTCATTTTTTCGTGTTTCCGGGCGCGTCAACTGCTTCGGTCATTAGTCCCGTTAATGTAGTGTATGTTTTTCTCGGTAGATGGCAGTGATTTTCTCCTCGCTGGATGGTGAGATCCGGCACCGACCTACCGTCGGCTAGTGGGGTTTCCCCCTAACCAGGACTCTCCCACCAGCGGGGCACCGCCCGAGTCGGGAGAAGCTCTAAGCTCCCGACCAGTCTCCCCGAATATGTGGTAGTGTAGTGCATGTTAGTGTAAGTGTGTGTGTAAGGGGAGAGGATAGGACAAGGAAGAGGAAGGACAGATCGCGCGCGGTTCGTGGCCCGTTTCGTAGGGTACTGCTCCGGCATTCGCCTGGTGTTGATCGGAGAAACCACGGAAAACTACCGATCAGAGCAGCCGGCCACTAGGATTCTCCTCCAGGCAGCGACTGAATTCGACCTAGCTGAAAAGGTAGTGTCGAAAATCCTGCCGCCGTGGGGAGTGTAACCTAGGACTTCCCGGTCAGAGGCGCTGCAGGGGCACCAGTTGATGCACTGAGCTACCGCTCTCCGTAGCACAGTTTGCAGATAATTAATTCTAACAATGAAGCGACGCCAGTGAACAATATTCAAACAGTACATTTTATCCGAAGTCACCACGTATGTCAGATGTCATCTCCGATGTTAATCCATAAATATGTAAAATATTTTAAGATTAAATTTTGACTCCTTCCTTTCAATATTTCCATATACTTGAAGGGATTCCCACAATTTTCTCGCGCGTCTGAACCAACTGTCGAATACTAATGCCATTCCCATACTCGAATAGCGTAAGGTCCATGGTGAGCCACAGAATAAATTGGAATACGTACGAAAGGGAGAAATATTTCGTTCAGAAATAATGTTGCATGTATTAACAACATATTACAATCATTTCCTGAAATATTTTTTAAATTTATTTTATGGATAGTCGCACCAACAGCCAGGGTCAGATTAACTCATAGGTACGTTTTCCACTAAATTACCGTTTTTAATTTCAAAAATTCTAACAATTACATTTAATACGTCCTATATTTTTTCTGAGGAATAAAAAAAAATTGTGTCTAGGACCTATGTCACGCTTAATCCGACCCTGCCAACAGTAGGTTATTAGCGATTACTGTATAAGATTACAATTCAATGTTATTCATTGTCTGGTTACATATTGTTTACACTTTTACATTTTTTACAATACCTAGGCATTACAGTTTACGTTATATTGTACATGGCACCAGTGGTTGGAAATAAGCCATTATACGTCATGATAATACGTCATAATTTGAAAAGTTTGTGTTAAAATGTTTTCAGTTTTGGAAGTATGGCAAGTGTGTGTGTGTGTATATATATATACACACACACACACACACACACACACACACACACACACACACACTCTAGTGCTCGAAGAGTCATTTTCGGGATCGGTCCCGTGGCCGACATCATTATTGGCACAGTTGTCACTTTGCTGAAGATCCACTGAGCGGCGACTTCATGTGCGAAATCGGCATAGTTTTGGAGGATTTCTTGATGTTTTGCCGATATATTGTGGACGTTGGGTATTGAAGGTAAGCCTGCTGATGGTTTCCATTGATGTATGTTATATCGGATCTATTGCCGCAGACTTGTCCGTCAGTGATAATGGAGTGATTCCAGTAGAGAGTATGCTCTTTTCTTTCAAGCACGTTCTGAGGAACATATTTATAATAGGGCGAGTAAGCTCGTTTTCATTGCCATGATTTGCAATCTATTATTATTATTATTATTATTATTATTATTATTATTATTATTATTATTATTATTATTGTAAACATTTGGTGAGTTGAGTTACAAAACTCTCACAAAGGGTTCAGATGGTTATAGTAAAAAAGTCCTAAACATGAAACCAGCTAAGATAAAAAACGGAACAGTCGTAGCATGAAGTAATATGATACCCACGCGTCGCATTCTGGTCGGCTCTTCCTTCTCTTCCAAAACGTTTTCAGGTCCACAGCGAGGGACTGTCGGCCCGTTTCGGAACACAACCTCCCGCTTCTTCCGCGTTCCGTAATATGGAGCCGCCGTAGCGCTTCTCGCAAATTTCATGAAGCTCATTCCCAGCGACCGCTATCAGGAAGAGACGCCTTTGACGGGTAGGGTCATTGCGCTCAAACTCCACGTTGTTATTGATTTTCCCTTCCGCCTTCATCCGTTACAAGACCTCTCAAGAAAATGACCTTGGCAGCCATTGAGAAAGTTTTGCGTTTCCAGAAAACAAAATGCGACCGCTTTCTGTTGTATAGTTTGTTGAAACTGCTCTTCCCACCTCTGTAAATGATATCCATGTAATAAAATCTCTTGCTTCAAATAATGTGAAGACGCGAATAACCCAAGTCATCCCCAAATTCTGAGACTTGAAATTTCGCAAAACTCATTTTCGCCAAACATTAATTACATGATGACGCGCCGTTAACTAAGTACTCATCGCAATCATTCATTGAACAGCCCAGCCCGATCTGTCAGCTTTTTTTCTATTTCTTTATTTAACAAAATGAGTTGATTGTATAATGCTCAGCCAAATGACTTTTCAGTTGTTATGTCAGCTTCGTGGTCCTCTTTCGCTGACTCACATCCCTGTTGGCACTACCCACCCGAGACCAGCTCGAATATATTCATCAGGTCCTGCCATAAACACAATAAAAATCAGACTTAAGTAATACCTAAACAAAAAAAAAACAAGAACAGAAGCTGGGCAGCCAAAAAAAAAATTAAACTTAACCCCGTCAAAAACAGCAGCCAAAATATTTTTCCTAAAACCATTCATCCCCCCTCTCCCCTTACAACTGAATCAAGAATCTGTACAATGGCATCGGCATTACAAACCTATAAAATATCTAGGCCTTTCCTTAGACACACGCCTCAATTAGAAAAATCACATCGACAATAAAGTTATACAAGCAAAAATTAAATTACACCAACTAAATCATATAATAAATATATAAGCTAAATTATCCTACAATACTGCGTTACTTCTATACAAAATTATCATACGACCACAATTATTATATGCATGCCCAGTTTGGATCAGCGCAGCTAAAGCAAACACCAAAAAACTGCAAGTAATCCAAAATCAATTCCTGCGCCCCATCACGAATGCCCCATGTTACGTCTCCAATGCACAACTCCATAAAGAATTCCAGATAGAACCGATTACCAACCACATTATTTTTTATCCACCCACTTAACCAAACCCAAACTAACCCCTCTAAGACTGCCAAAACCCAACTCACAAAACCCGCATTAAAAATAAATTTCCTTTCCATACATTGCTAAATAAATTCTCAGAACTCGATCAAAAGTAGAGATATTGTACAAAGATACCTCTACTATTGTACTAAGATTTCATTAACCGAAAAATCTCTTTTCATAATACGTAGTTGTAGGAAGACTCCGATTTATGTAGTTTACGAAAAATCTAATTTTTCAATGAACATGAAACCTGCATCATTCTCTTAAATGATCTTCAAATGTCCCAGGGGCTTCGTGGAAAGTACCGCCAAGATTAAAATATCGGTTTCCAATTTAAGGAGCCGCAATATCAGCCAGATCGATTGGGGAATATCAATTTTCGAGAAAATCGGCTGAACGGTTTAGGCGCAAACGTTCACAAACGGACAGACAGACGGACGAACGGACAGACAGAGAAACGGATGAACGGACGGACGGACGGACGGACGGACGGACGGACGGACGGACGCATTGATGGACGGACAGACGAACATCCGTTTTGCAGTCATTCGATTGTTTAGTATCAAGGATCCATAGACAATTGGATTGTGACTACACCACGTGTTAGAGATTTCTTTTCTAAATTGAGCAACTGGATTTATCCACTTTTTCGTTTCCAGGGCCCTCTAATACAAGGTTCTATGCCGAAAATTCCCGTTCTTATCGCGCAGCATTACATAACCTTCTCCCTACTCCTTAGCGAGACCGGGAGTGGTAGCGCCTCTGACCGGGAGGTCCTAGGTTCTCACTCCCCACGGCGGCAGGATTTTCCACACTAGCTTTTCAGCTAGGTCGAATTCAGTCGCTGTCTGGAGGAGAATTCTAGCGGCCGGCTGCTCTGATCGGTAGTTTTCCGTGGTTTCTCCGATCAACACCAGGCGAATGCCGGAGCAATACCCTACCAAACGGGTACGGACCGCGCGCAATCTGTCCTTCCCCTTCCTTGTCCTATCCTCTACCCTTACACACACATGCACTACACTACCACATACTCCGGGAGACCGGTCGGGAGCTTCGAGCTTGTCCCGGCTGGGGCGGTGCCCCGCTGGTGGGAGAGTCCTGGTTAGAGGGAGACTCCGCTAGCTGACGCTAGGTCGGCGCCGGGTCTTACCATCCAGCGGGGGAAAATCACCGCCATCTCCCGAGAAAGAAAACATGCACTACACTAACGGGACTAATGACCGAAGCAGTTGACGCGCCCGGAAACACGAAAAAATCAATGAATCAATCAACCTTAGCGAGAAAATAAAAACGGACGACGGACCGCGCTGGATAGTTTCTTGCTCATTCTGACCCCACCTCTCCCCTTACACACACACTTACACGAAGTACACTACCACACGTGGTGAGGTCGGTGGGGAAATTAAAGGGTGTGGCGGGTGCAAGGGAAAAGCCCCGCAAGCGGACGAGTGTGGCAACGCCGCATCTCACGTTCCATCTGCGGAGGAACACCTCCCGAGTTGTAACAGACAGTACAGTACAGTACAGTACAGTACAGTACAGTACAGTACAGTACAGTACAGAACAGAACAGAACAGAACAGAACAGAACAGAACAGAACAGAACAAAACAGAACAAATTATCATGCCAGTTGCCGCACTTGAAAACCCGAAACAATCAATCAAGTCTAAAAGGCGACTAGGGATTTTAATAAATAAACAACGCCCTCGTGCGTAAATGTTGCCTTTTCCGTGGTCAGCAGCCGCGCCATTCGCGCGACCACCCACAAGGCTCGTCCGGCTTCAATCCCCCGGCGAACGGCGCGACGTAAAAATAACGCGCGTCAACAAATCACTGTAAACTTAGATCCGCGTCACGGGCGACGTGGAAGCCCTGCCCGACTTCCCGCGTTGGAGCGACCACGCGCCGCACGCCTTCCGCAAAGTCTGTTGAAACCGAAAGGTCGAGGCATTTTGAGTTTCTTCCATTAGCTCTAACTCTTTCCAAATGAGCAGAAATGTCTGCGAATACTCCGCTTGGCACCGTACAGACTTTTATAGTTGCTGTTAAATAAACTCCCGTATTCGCCGCTAGGGAGCATCAAAGGTATGGACCCAGTAAGATTCATTCAACGTAACTTCGAACGTTTCTCAGAACACGTGCTACCGAGTAGGAGATGCCCTTAAAAACGAATTAGAAGTCCAAGAAGGTATCTGTTGTACATATTGCGTAACAAATATTACTCGTGTGTCGTTTAGCTCAGGAAAACTGTTTTAATAACCTATGGCGCATCGTTTCGAACTTATTTACAACGCGAGGGTGTGCTGAAGAATAACAAGCGTTGTGAGTGATCTGTGAGAGTTGAGTTTCCTTATTTCATCCGCTAACTTCTAAATGTTAGTCTTAAATCTCTTTGGTGCACAACTGAGGCTTGATTCCCTCTCCAGCAGTACACACACACAACGGTTTGCGTTGATGTTGTCTTATAAATGGTACAAAATTTCAACAGGAGTATTAGAGAAGGAAATCTGCTATGAAAGAAAACGTTATGAAAAGCAACATTAAGAAACAAGACGTGCTAAATTAATAATATAACTTCAAGTTTTGCTATGACAATAGGGTAGACTTGACTACTAAAATAAAATAAAACAAATAAAAATAAAAATGATTAAGTTAAAAACACCAAAAATATTTATTTTAAATTGTTTGTAAAATTATTCATTACCCTATCATTGTAGAATTCATCATTTATTAATCCTCTACAAGAGAAAACAACGTGTTCTTTCACAATACGAAGTGAGTGAAGAGTAAAAATCAGTAATAATGAAAATAAAACGAGGACATTTACAAAAAATAAATTTTAAATATGAATATTCATACTACATCAAGTATCTGATTACGAAAATAAATAAAAGCACGAAGATGAAATAGCAGGATATTTAATGCCACTAACTTACGAGTACAATTTCTCACATTTTAACGATTTCTGAAAATAATGGAACCAGGCATTTCTCTAGTGTTTCTATCGAATACTAAATGTAAACAGGCAGTGTGTTTGCACAACCTCCCCCTTAAGTTTCCTCTG